>OY740766.1:92664872-92901198 GCA_963513935.1 Aphrophora alni
ATGTTTTAAATTATATCTGTTAGAAGAAAAATTTAAAACCTAATGCTTTAAAAGAAAGCATAAATGTATGTGTGTGTGGCAAGGCAATGTATTATACACGAGTATATATATATTATATATATATATATATATATATATATATATATATACACTTTGTTTAGTTAATAAGTTTAAAACTGTTTTATTTAAAAATTCACTGTTGTCTTAAATTACATATAACATATAATTACTTAAATACTTAAGAAACGTTTTAAAATACATTATAAAGTAAGTTTACCCTGTTTTAAGTTAGTGAGAAAAAGTAAGTATTCAGCAGTCCAATCCATCAGTTACGATGTATTTTGAAGGAATATATGAACAAAATATTTAGCAGTTGCCGTTTAATAAATAAATTGTGTTATTGTTAACCTTACCACAAATTGAAGTTTTTTTGAACCAATATTCTGATTTCACATATAGATATGCAATACAAGTTCTGTGTCATTTTTTAACAAATGTACACTTTGATAAATATAAAAATGTTATCAATGTTTTAATTCCGATTATTATGATATTTTAAGAATACATAAAGACCTAACACGTACAACAATCTACTACAACTGACAACCTATATTTTACAAAGTTCACATCAATACAAATAATAGAATCAAATTAGCATTCTAGTTTCGTACCACGCAAATTCCATTTATGATTACCACCTTTAAGTTACACATCTTTCCATTGTCATCTGTTCGTTCGTGTACGTGGGGTTCCATCTGTCACTGTGACAACCAAGGAACTGTTTGTTGCAAGTTAAACTAGTAAAAGGTTATACAATATTAAAAATTTGGTAATAAAGTATACAATAAGTTGATAAGTAAAGAATAATACGACTGTTCTATTAGAGTAATTAATTTTAAGAAAGAAGTCTATGTTTGAGGAATGTCAGAATATTTTTAGCTTGTTGAAACAAAATTTATCATCATTTTCTAGTCGTATCCGAACTATGTAACGTTATAAAATGAGATGTATTAAAAATTAATTAAAACTCTAGCCTGAATGATTTTGATTAAATGTAATTTTCTTTAAAAACTAAGTATAAATTTCAGATGGTTCTAATAATTTGTTGTTGTTTAAAAAAAAAATGCATTATTAAACTAGTGGCCTTTAGTCCCTGCAACTAGTATTCTTAAATTGTATAGCTAAGCTTTAGATTTCAGTTTATAGAAAGAATTGATTAATAATTTCAATACTATATAATATCTGTTGCTTCCTATTTGATAACGTCCACTTTGGAAGATAGATTTTGACACCAAGTGAAAACTTTGTTTTGTATCTAACATTTTTCGACTTCCATATGTATAATCAGGAGACATATTTATGACCAAATTAGAAGATTACTTGCTCACTTTATTATACAAAATTATAGTCTCATTTTAACTTTGAATGACAATTTAGTTTACGATATACTGGTCGTTTTATCAAGAAGCAGCTCAACATTAATGCTTCAACCTGTAACGCTTGACAGAGAACTTCACCAGACAGACTTTGTAGCTGTTATCATAACCTCCCCCCCCCCCAGGTTTATTTTCATCCCATAAACTTATAGCTCTACGTTGTCGACACCAAAACAACAACTAAGATCACAAGCTAGTTTAACTAACATTACTATACTTAAATAGATTTTAATTATACAGAGCTTTTATAATTATGTTGTAACTAAACATGCTCGTATAAATAAAAAACTGTAAGAACGTGTATTTAAATTTAAATTGCATTCTGTTTTGAAGGTTATTATTTTTACTTTTATTTTTTAAAGACTCGTCATATGATATATTTAAAAATAAACAATTTAGATAAAATGTTAATCTAAAAATATGGCGTTCTAGAGTTTTATTATGGCATTAATAATAACAATATTGTGTAAATAATATGTCTTATATTTAAATAAAGTGAGATTTGTATTGTAGTCTGATTTAAACTTACATATTGAGTGAAAACTTTTATTTTAAATCACAGATAATTTCAGTATTAATGAATTTACTTATAACGCAGTACAAAAGTGTATAAATAATTTAGCTGTAAATAATATACTATTATCAGTGTAATTATTTCTTAATCTTCATAACATTAACTTTGGAAAAATTAGGTTTATTGAAAAGAATATAATGGCTATAAGTGTTGTAATCTGACGTGAAATTGTATACACCAAATTTAGTGTCTATTTACCACAGAAGAAACAATGAAATGCAAGCGGCTACAAAGTTCTATGCTAAAGAACGATAAATTTTCCTAAATAAATGCTAAAATTTCACTTTTACAAAATACTTTGACATTTCTTATGGAAGAGTTGCCGCTATTAATTGGCATATTATTATTAAATTATGCATGGTTTTAATATATCCAGTTATATGTTGTACGGTTTATATATTTAAGTTGAATAAATAAAAAACTAATTTAAAACTGTCGTCCTTTGCCTAAGGAACAGCCTTTATCGTTTAATAATCACAAACACACACATAAACTTCTATATGTATGAATTATGGATAATAGTATAACTTATGTTTATTTTTATGAATTTAACTGAATACTCAAATGTGTCGTGAGCGTAAAGATAGAAACTCATTGCCAATCGTTCCAGCTTTATCTTATTTCAGCAGTTGTAGAATAGAATTTCCAGTAAGTAGCTTCAGGTCAACATATTTCGTACTGCTATATAGATAAATATAAAACAGAACGTTCTAAATTTTACTGCTTATTTGTAAAATTCTTAAAACAGGTTATTTTATTGGAACATTTTTAAATATATATATATATATGATTTTTAATTGTTTTATGAAGATATTTTGTTAATCTCACCCATTAGAATACTTCGCTGCAGTAGGGCCATCTTTCATTTGATCGACTATGAAGCCGTTTACTTGATTCAAGAAATCATAGTTTAAATGCAAGGCTGTGTGTCTTTGAAGAATGAAATGTTTGTTATAACCGATGAAGCGATTACTTGTCATTAAACTTGATGTATTAATCATACAGACAGACAATGGCCACTTCTTTTGTTTTCTTCCTTTACTTTAAAACTCTTTGCCGATTAACAGACTCAGATGGATTACTATCATTTGTCAACTGAATTTAATTGATTCAGTTTTGTTTTTTACCTTTTTATGTGGTCCAGAAAACTAATCATGAGAACTTTATTTCCCTGGTTGGAGAACTGTAATACTTGTGAGGAATTTTTTTAAGTGTTAGTATTTTTCTTTTCAGATTAGTAGTTTGAAAAAGCCAACAAATCCATAAACAAAATAAAATGAAAACCCATACTATGAATTTAACTAAGGTACACGAAGGGCGTGACATGTGTGCGCACATTGCTACTTTACTTTCTAACATATTATGTCACAAAACAATAAAAGATCACAAATCGATGACGAAAAAGACGAGAAGCATTTTCACCACCTACGAGCTCAGCGAATAAAGGCCTTTGTTTGAACAGATGTGCTGTAAACCATTCACAACCATCAAAAATATTATTTGCAATTCAACTTCGAAATTGCTGCATCAATAATTCTGGAAATTCACTTCTATCTTGTTTTGATTTGAATTAATGTATACAAGAGTATTTCTCTGCACGGGATATGATTCGTTATTTGAATAAAATGGTGCTCTACGTCCGTCAGAGTTATTTAAGTTTAATTAAGGCAATTGCTGAAAATATTAATACAATAAAAATCAGACTGAGGGAATTTTTAATGTCAATCGATTTACATTTTAAGGTTTCACAACAGAATGTTTATTATTATTATTTTAACATAATTTTCATGACAAGAAACTAAATTATCTTTAGAATAATAGAAGACCTCTGTTAATTAATATGACCCCAGGATATACAAAATCAATGATTGATGTAACTTCGGTTGGAACAAATCTTTCTTTCATAAAAGTCCTCGGTATAAACTTGTTCTTATTCTTCATAAATCATTGATTTTGATAATTGTCCTGCATTTTATAGTTGGCAATGAGTACTATATTAATAAAACCTGAAATTCTCCTTGTTACTTGTTGAAATCGACAATAGACTGTACCTTAAAAACAAAATTTTCCACTCCCTATAAAGTGCTCCCGTCTTTAGTCCAGATGAGTAAACATCTCTAAAGCTTCTCCTTGAACATATCTTATACTATCACAAAATAAACATCTCCTTATCTTATAAGCAGCCCTTTATATTTGGCAACTGACCTTGCTTTCACAAAACAAAACAAGATATGTCTTTATTTTATGAAATACTAATTTAATACAATATATAACACTTTAACTGGTGCTGAACTCAGTTGACAACAGACACTATTTTCATAAAATAATCATAACCCTATCTAATATTTATCTACGGTTACTGTTTTCACAAAATTAAAAAGTTTACCTTATAAAATAGAAAACTCCTTAGCTAGTGCTGCACTCTGTAGTTGACAAGGCACTACGTATGCTTATCTAATACCGCTCTCTATATTATATAACATCGGACACTGTTTTCATCAAATACAAACTATCCATCAAGCAATCCACTCTGTATTGGACGAGGACCTATGCCAATGTAATAATACTTCCATAGTAAGCAGTGTACACAAACTAAACAGTTTTATTTTATATAAAGTGATATTTAAAGACAGAATTGTTCAAACGTTTATAAACAGAATTTAGTTATCAGAAAGTTAATAACAAAGATCGAATTATAAACTACAGATCATGTTTTACAAAGTGTGGGTAATTTAAACGCGGCTTTTAATAAACTATTTAAACTCTTTTAAACAGTTCACAATCAGTGTTTGTATCCCCCATTGCTTAGAAAAATATCCCTTTGTGTTAATTATTTCAAAGGTATATACTGCAATCAAATTTTCAAAAATACTTGGAGGATGTTCCGTACATCCTCCACTCAGCCCAAAAAGCAATCGGGCCTTATGTTTGCTCTCTGTTATCTATCTAAACTGGTATGATATCTCTTATGTATCTAAAATATAGTAGTTGCGTTTTAAAAGGGACTTTGCCTTAAATTCTGCTTTCCGAAAACAGAAACGCTAAATTGATACTTTTTCAGTATTAAAGTAGCCGAGAGCAGTTGATTTACCACCATAATATATGCTCGTTTGGGGAAGGTGGAGGGGATGTGAGGTTCATTTTAAATTTTTTAACGAATTTTAATTTGTTTCTACCAGACGATTTGCCGATTTCTATCAACTTTTTATTATTTTCTTCTATTTGTGTTATGATTTTGCACTACAAAGATAGGTTTACATTTATTTTGGAGCCAAAAGATACTTTTGGAAAAATTTAGACAAATTTGCTAAACTGGTGGTACCTAAAATACTATTTAATTTGGAATTTTCAATTTTTATTAACATAGTTGTATAATACGAATTTGAAGATTTCAATTTTAATATTTAGAGCATTATTTATTTTCTCTTTTTATGTAATAACAATAATTTAAAAGGGTGTGTAGTAAGTTTGTCATCGTTTATATGATTCGTAAACATTAAATGTAACTGCTATATAAGTTCAATGCTCTATTATATTGGAATTATATAATATACCATTATTACACTATTTTCAACTTTAAATTGATACCTGTAATTGTGCAGATTATTATGAACACTGTTTTCCCATTGTTTGGCATAGCTGAACTTGATTTAACTAGTCTGGGGAAAAGAAAAACTGTAAAGAGATTAAAATTTTGTTTTGAATCGATTTTTATTATATACTTTGTTTTTTATAAACTCAAGGTAACGATTAATAATCTTCATTTTTTGTTGAAATTGTTTCAAAGACAAATATTCTTGGTAATAAGTCATATATTGCTTACGTCATAATTAATGAAACTTTATTTATTGGTAATTTCTCATCTCTACTGTATTAATTAATTACATACATAAATTTCAATTATAGTACTTTACTTTTAATTATTACATATAATATTTAATAAAACAAAGTAACATTCTTTTCAATCATGTTTACAGGTGGTCTTTTTCGTGTATATAACTGATTATATTTAATACAATTCATACTGTATTACCATAAAGTTTATACAGTTACATCCATTCTAAGTCTAATTATACTAGGGTGATGTCCTAGTTTAATATAAATATAATAGTTACAATAATTATTACAGATGATTTCAGTTTTATAATATTAGTAATTTGTTTGTGTTACAGGTGAGTGTACTTGTGTAGAAAGAATACAATAGACACCTAATTCTGGGCGTAATAAACATCACAGTAAGTTTATATTATACGTTTCTAATTAGAATATGTCTTAAAACTTGGAATTCGAATTGAGTTCATGAACTTTAATTATGTAAATACCAGTTCCGTCTAGAAAATATTGTAAATTAAATTTATTATTATTATTTAATTACTAGGTCTTTCCTAGCTTTCCTAACTCCCGACACAGAGAGAATAATTTACCTAAAAACACTACAACATTTGGGTGTATCTGCTTTTCGATTGTTCGTGATAAGTAACATATATTATGACATTTTTATTGTTACGGTGTTGTTGGTCTGACTTAAGTTTTTTTTACTGGTAAACTAATTCCGAATCAAATAGTAAATCATGTTTCGATGTAAAGAACATATGGAAATATATTCTCTGGTCCCTATATTAATTCCAATATCACTCGGCAATACGCTACGTTAAGATATTTATTATATTATTAAAAACTTCAAATAAATCTGAAAAAAATATTATTAACTTATAATTAATTTCAGAATGAAAAACATAATGTTTAACAAAAGATTTATTTTTTTTTTTTATTTATTACACATACTGTTACAACTGAGCTTAGCTCATTTAGCAACTTCTAATCTATTACATCACAGTTTGATGAGTAACAGCCCAATGGTTGTTCCCATATAGATTAAAATAAACAAATATTTGGTAAACAATCTGAAAGTTTTATATAAGCAGGTCAGCTGGCTTGGTCCTCTTGAGCCGACGAAGCGGGCTGGGTTCATCCAACATCCTCCGGATCACTGTACTCGGGTGTCCCTGAAGGCGCTGCAGGTGTCGTCTTGCATGCTTCTTAATTTCTTCGTCCACCATGTTGACCTTCAAGTCTCTGTGCAGGTCTGAGTTTCTGATGTACCATGGTGCATTCACTATGCCCCTAAGTACTTTGTTTTGAAAAACTTGGATTATACTTCTATTTGTAGGCTTGGCACAACCCCATAACTGAATGCCATATTCCCATATTGGCTTCAATATCTGATTATATAGAAGAACTTTATTGTAAGTGCTCAGCTCTGAACGTCTTCCAATTAGCCAGTGCATTTTCCCATATTTAATGTTTAGCTCCTTCTTCTTTATTTTGATGTGCTCCTTCCTTTAACAAAAGATAAAAAATAATTCAGATTTTTAACTCTGATATTGAATGAAAGAAATTAAATTGTAAACAATCTTAGTGTTCAATCATTTTATGTTACGAAATTCTAAATTGAGATATACATATCAGATCTTAGTAGTGCTATATATATATATATTTTCGTTAATTTATAATAACAATTCACTGTTGGGAAGTGAACAACAATTATCAGTTTTTACTTGCATTTTTCATTATTTCATACCGTTATCGCCCGGATTATTTGACTCATATTAATTGGTTCCATGACACTATTTTCTATATTTGTCATTCTTTATCTTTCTCAATTATATAAATATAGAATGTATTTTGATGCCAATTAAAAACTACTACGATAGTTTTTCGAATAATCGATCCTACACTAATAAATTGCCATAAATAAAAAATAATAATAATAAATGAAACATACAATCCATTAATCCTGATTGGTTTTAGTTCAACAATTAAAATTTTGCTTCGCAAATATTGAACAGACAAGGTGCTTGAGCACTTTATGCTTAGGAAAATGAAACAGATTTACAATGTTCATTGATTAGGAGTGATGGATAATTCCAGTTATAACGAACACTAAAACTTTTGTAAACCAAGCCAACTACACTCCTGATACTGTCCGTCAAACTAAAGAAAATAATGTAACCCAAGATAGCCTGCAATAGATGAGGTCGTTAAAAGCAATGCGCAAGCAATGCTCTAGTTCCATTCCTTTCCCAATCAGTTTACTTCATTCGTTATATCTTCCCTAATCCGATTAATTCAATCCTTTGTTCTTTTGTTTTCTCACTCCCTCAATCTTTTGTTTGAATATATTCCATTTTCTTTCAAGAGGTTACGTTCATTAGTGTCAGAACACATTTCTTGCTCTGATTTCAGCCCATTTTTCATACAGTTAAGCTAAATTAATTGCTTGTACTTATGCCATACAAGATTATTAATAATATTAAAATATTATAAGATCATTACTACAATTATAAAATTATTCTGTAGTTTAGCTATTTTATATTGAAAAGAAAATTCACTTAATAAAACTTTTATTATTTTTTAGCGTAATGATAAATGTGAATGTTTTTACTACCTTGGAATAATAACCTAAAATACCTGCAGAGGTTATTTAGTAAAATACCCCATACAAGCATTACCACAACTAACTATGTAATAATTAGTAATTATAAATTACCTAGTAACAACCAACTAACCTTTAACCTTAAGTAGTTGGTGGAGGTCGGACAGAGCTCCAGACGTTATAGGAATGTCTTTTTCTTCACAAGTGTCATTGGCCACAATACTCTCTTCTGAAGTCATTCACTTGCATACTTCAGTTTAGAAGTCGATATGTAGTCATAGTTTTCTTTGTGCTTCGGTTTAGCAAAACCCAGGTTAAGTTTTTTAGCGTATTAGAAAATAGGCAATATTACTAATAATTATTAAAATGTTGATATTTCTCACTGATATGAGTTTTTATATTTGTTTAACTATTCATAATAATATTTTTTTATCACGAAATAGCTAAAATGTAAACTTATATTAAGAATAGATCAAAATATACAAGAAATGCTATTGGTTAGTTTGTCGTCTATCCATGATTTAGTTTTGGAAATAGACAAGATATTGAGTTCAGAATTGATGTGTGTATTTTTAGATAACGTTTTACACGTGTATCAAAATCAAATAATTTAATTCCAATATTTTCAAAATGGCTGCAGTTTAAAATATTTAAAGTTGAATATCTCGAAAGATATTAACTTTATAACAAATTTACAAGAGAAAAATACTTTCCCTTTTTAATGACAAACATTTTTTTATTTAGTTTTTTATTTTTACTGTAGCTTGAAGTTAATCGAGATATCGACGAAGAACAAGAAACATAATTTCTTAGTAGTTATCGACAGCACCAAATATTAGAATGAGACCAAAACTTTTTTTAATTCTGACAATTTTTAATAACAATAACAAAATCTACGTATGTAATTTCAAGTATATTAACTTGGTCTTAGTAAAGAAAGTAAATATACCAACAACAGCCACACTTTTATGTGTAATATTGCAGTAGTGCTTTTAGGCCTACATTGTGTTAAACGAGCTTATATTGATGTTAATAAATAAACTGCAAAATCATTGTTGTTGTTTATACGGAGGGTACAAAAATTCCCGCTCGGGTGTAATATGTTTTGTTTAAATGACACTGGAAAGCTGAAAACCTGGACTTACACTACGAATGTAAAGAACTACTCTTACACACCATAAGCACTTCAAAAGTTTGATCCAGTACAAAATGGCAGATTTTCAGAAGTTTTACTAAAAATACGTTTACTATGAAAACATTTGGTAAGTAAACATCTCTCTTTCTTTAGTAAAACCTTTGAAAATCGGCCATTTTGTACTGGATCAACCTTTTGAAGTGCGGTTTGCAGCATTAAACTCTGCCAGTAAAGCCCTTTAAAATGATGTACAACTCGGCCTAAGCTTTCATTTAAGGTTTTTTTGTACTCCTTATGGGATGTCCCCCCTCCTGGTCCTACACTGTCACTCATGGTGTGCAAAAATAGTTCTTTAGATTCATATTGTAAGTCCGGGTTTTCAGCTTTCCAGTCTCATCCAAACAACAAATATTAAACCGGTGCGGGACTTTTTGTACACCCGGTATAAGCAATTCGTGGTTTTTCACAATTAATTACTAACCAACTTGTAAATTTTGCTTAAATGTTGACGTTTTATTCAAGTTGAAGAATTATTCACCGTGTGGTTTATACTGACATTATTTTTATGTAAGGAACGGCTGACGGCAATGCTAGAATAGCCGCCAAACTATACACAAAGCGTTCCCTCAAGCATTACATTCTGCTGATTATCCTCAATGAGTGGAATGTGATCATTGGTTCTTGCTTATCCAATTCCTTAAGAAAAATCCTATTCACAGACAGAGACAATTTTTACACGTGAGGGAATATTCAATACAAGGATCAACCACTTGTGGGCCCGCGAAAATCCTCATGCAGTCATGCAAGGAAGCCATCAAATGAGGTTTCCCGTTAATATGTAGGCTAGAATGATTCTTATAATGGAGCCTATATCTTACCTAACATGCTAAATGGACAGGCATACAGAATACATGTCCTACCTGAGCTCCTAGACAATATTCCTCTGGAATTGAGGCAAAACATATAGTTCCAACATGATGAAGCGCCGGCTTACTTTGCCAACGAAGTCAGAGTTTAGTATATGGAAATCAGTGGGTTGGACGTAGCGGCCCTGTCGCTTGACCTCCACAATCCTGTATCGCACTCCACATATTAACCAGTTAGTATATTCAACTCCTCTGACCTCTTGTGAACGTCATGAAGCTTGTTACTCGAATTGTGGAAGCTAGCGCTTTTATTCAATAGTCTAATGGCTTTGAAGAGATCCGGTTATCACTTTTACGACCCTTGAGACTCTACAACGAAGTTAGAGGCCGCCATATCGAACACTTATTATGAATTTTTTAGATTTTGATCCTGTGAGTGATCCTCTATTTTGTTGTTCAATTTTGTTAATATTGCTTTTCTTTCAGAGTAAATCTAAAAGCACTACTGTAACATTATAAATAAAAAGTAGATAAGAAGAGCCGTTTGGTGGGTTATTTATTTACTTTCTTTATTTAATTTGTGTAACTGATATTAGTTGTATGTGTTTTGTTATTGTTTTAAAAAAATTTCAGAATTCAAAAATATTTTGGTTTTAGCCGAATAGGGGTCTTCTAGACAATTACAAAAAGTAATTTTTTTTTTGTAATTCGATTATCCTTCGAGCTACTGTAAAAATAAAAAACGATTTGGTTTGTTATTAATAAGGTTTTTTTGTCTCTTGTACACTTTTTATAAATTTAATGGCTTCGAGATATTGAACGTTAAAAGTTTTAAACGCTACCATTTTTTTTTTTAACATAGGAAATCTTTTTTTTTTCCTTTTGGTACACGTATTAAATGTTACATAAATAATTCGTATACCAAATCTGAACTAAATATCTAATTTCTAAACTTAAAACTTATTTTGTAAAAAACAAAAAAAAATGGCTGATAGACGGAAACTAAGCAATATAGGGAATCTAAATACGTTATAATGAATTTCTTTATATTTTGCCCTAAACAAACAGTTTTTAAGTTAGGTCTAGTAATTTCGGTTCACCCTGTATATGTAGTATACCTGCGTCTTAGATTAGTCACGTGACTTACAAAGAATTCTTATACGTAACAATTCTGTTATCTAAATTCCTGATATTCACCATGAGTAAGTCTGCTTATCAAAAACAAAATAATCAAAATTCCGTTTTTTAAAATATTCATTGAAAATATTTAATTAAAACATATCGCAAATTGCTGAATCCAAATAATTTCTGACCCTCACTATTAAATGAAAACCCAATAACAAGTATATAACTGAAAACGTTTGTGCATAACAACAATAACCCAACGTCATCGCTTTATTACTGAAAATATGTTTACATGAAGATAAATTTCCTAATTAGGAACAGTATATTACAAGTTACACAATAATCTTCGCTTTCAAAGTGGAAATAATATGAAGTAAGTTCAAAGCCTTCATTAAAATAGTAAACAACACAGTTCTTATTTGATTTATTACAACTTTACAAAATCTAAAATGAATTTTACTATCTATATTACGGTTTCATTTGTTTGTAGTTATTTATTTTTCTAAATAGTCATCACTTCTATTTTCTAATTTAGGACAAGAAGCGTATAGTAGTAAATGACACTAAAATATTTCCTCGGGTTTAAAGTGAAAACATAACCATTAATTTCTCATACGTGCAAGATAGTGATAGAGAGAGCAATTAACAAGGAATCTTATATAAACAGAGATGGAGATAGCTGTTAAGAGACAGGTTCCAGTAGTCTTCGTTAATTTTTATCGTTATTCTGTGCAGTTACTGTGTGAAAGAACGGCACACTGTCGGTGTTGACTTTGTACATAGTCGTAAACTTTACATTTCCGTGAAATCTTCGATCCAACTTCAATTTTTATAACAGGCGGCATATTATAGCTGTCTTGTTAAATAAGAAAAAAACGTTAGTTCCTAGAACTTTTAAAGTAATTATTAGATTGCTGAGATGATATTGTTTTCATCATACTGCGCCGAAAGCAGCTGTTTTCGATAACAGCTGAGAGCAACAAAAGTGGTCTTACCCAATCTCAAATTTATATCAAGAGAAAAGCGACGACCTGACTTTCCATTCCTCTATTATATTTTCATGTTTGGCCAACAGGACACTAATGTTTATTTCAAATGAAATGTGTTCATTTGAAATTAGCTGATTTTAAATAATTAACAATAGAATTGACAAAACAAATAGCCAAATTTTACTGTTGTTTTACGTGTTGAAAAAGGACTGCTGCAAATGTTTCTAACATGCCAGATAAGTTATTGAAAAAGTTAAACCAAAACAAGTAAGAGACGGGGTTTTATTGATCTATTTGTCTGATAAATCTAAAGACATTTCTGTAGACCAAAAATGGATAATACAAACATGACCACTACAAACGTGGCAACATTACAGACACTTCAGAAAAAAAAACATGTAATCGAAGGAATCAATGTTACCAACAATAAAAATTGTGCCATAAACATCAATCTAAACTTTTAAATTGTAGGTTTTTTATTTTGTTTAATTAGGGAACTCATTTATGAATGTTGAAATAATTTTGATTGTAATAAAAGTTATAAATTGTAAAATTGTAAAGTTAAAAGTTTATATTATGAGAAATGTAATATTTTTTATTTTGCTTAGGCCTATTGTGTTTTTATTTATTTTATTTAGCGTCATGATTAAAAGTGTCGTTCATAACTCGTACAGAGAGTACTTCTCTCCGGTGCTTAATCAAATTCCGTGCTCGACTTCATCTCGCAAGTAAAACTCGATCGTGCACCGGAAAAAATGTATTTCGGTACTAGTAATGCAATATTCCTTTTCTTTATTCGTTTGGAACCCTCATCTTTCAAAATTTTGAATTTATTTTTAAAAGAAATATATCAAACAATACATGGCAATTCGATCTGAGCACCTGTAAAAACTTTTACTTATTTAAAATTCCATTAACATCTTCAAATATATTATTATTTTGATAATATATTGAAAAGATGAGGCTTAAAAAACCAACGATGTTTTCATCATAAATGAAACTAGATTCACATTATTGGCACCCCCCGCCATTTCGAAAATCTGATGTTTTGAATAATTTACTATCACTCGATTTATCTAATACATTAACGAAATTCCAAATGTATGTTTCCACCAAACGATAAACAAATAAATATTAAACATATATATATTTCTGAAAACAATACTTATTTCTTTGTTCTTTTTAAGCTATATATAAACAGTACGACTATTTTCATTTTGTTCAAAAAACTCTACACATTAAAAAATTCGACCCCGTATAAAACTGCCATTCTGAGATGTACATGGGAACCACCAATAAGGTATAAATTCACGTTATAGTACACGCAATTTCCCTACCTGTTTCTTGGAGGATACAGGATATAATGAATTAATGTATATATGAATGTTTAGATACACCCAATTTCCCTCGCTGTATCTTGGAGGATAGAGGATATAATGAATAATACATACATACAGCTTTAAATGCACGGAATTTACCCAGCTGAATGTTTAAATATAAGGTATATTTCCCTAATTGTTTCTTATAGGGTTAGGGATATAATAAATAACATATGCATGTTTAGATACACGGAATGTTCCTAGCTGTTTCTTGGAGGATATATGATATAATGAATAATTGTAAATATGCATGTTTAACTACACGGATTTTCTCTAGCCTTTTTCAGGAGGATTAGGGTTATAATGAATAACATATACATATATATCCATGAATTTCCCTAGCTATTTCTGGGAGGATGTAGAACATAATGAATAACGTATATTATATGCATGTTTTAACACATAGAATCCCTAGCTGTTTCTTGGAGGGTGAAGGGTGTATTGTTTTCTTCTTGCAAATATTAGTATTTTCGTCTCATTTAAAATTCTATCAAAGTTGGTTGTCTTTCTAACTCTTTTTTTAATGTGTACAGAAATATCCAGTTAAATTGTTATTGTATTACATCAATGTACTGTAGTTTAATTCCATCCCAATTATTCCTATAACTATGTCTCTGTTAAATCGTGAAAATAACCAAACCAACATGTAAGAGATATAAGAAAAGTAAATTGTAACATTTATAAATGACGGACAATATTTTAAATAGAATCTTTTTTTTATTATTTCATTTCTATGCCCCATAATTCGCCATGTGTGCATGTAATAATACCATATCAAGGTTAAAACCTGCAATTGAGTGGATACACAAAATACCGACATAAACTACCGTCCTTTAGTGTCATATATAAACTGCGTGTCTAGTAATTATTTTGTTGAAACTGGTTGGACGTCATCTCACTACGTCGTCATGTCTTATTCAACAAACATATTAACTTATTATCACTGTCATAATAATCATCTTATTTTTTTAGATAACCAAGTTTTATCGACATCCGTTAAGTGTCTTACCAAAAAACGTGTTTTAAAGCTTTCAATTAATAAATTAACGCTAAAACACAGTCTATTCTAGCCGGAGTTAACATCTTGATAATGGCGACGGCGATAAGTGTCTGCTAAGATAATGGGTCTGTAGATGTAAGCATGCCTCAGTGCCGCGCGAGGCCTGACTGTGTGCGGACGTGTTGTACGCGATGCGTGTCACTCTGTGGTGTGTGTGGAATAAATAACATCTGTAGACATGAGTCAAGTTATTGTGCTGTGTTATAGTTAAATAAATGGTGCGTTCTAGTTAATAGGTATTTCAGTTATTATAAATTTTAACAACAATCGATAAGTAAGCAGTTTAAAATATCGACGTTGTGTTAAGTCTTTATTGTTCTTAGAGCTATATATAGTCGTATTGTTCTTATTATTGCCATAAGTTATCATGTTATTTTAAAATTTATTAGTTTATTCGAAAGTTGTTCACTATTTACAATATCTGTTTCTTTCAAAACAATAAAGGCTGTAATATCAAAATTAAATGTTATTTAAAGAATTAACATTTTGTAATTCAAGTGAATTTCTAGTTTTTGCAATATCGTTATTCCTACGATTAAATCATATAGACTTGTTATTTTTTTTTCTGACTCGTAGATTTCATTTTTTAAATATCTGTGTAATTTATTCCTAAAATTATAGAGACATAATCTTTATTTGATAATTGGCCAATTCTAAATATTTCATTTGAAGCTAAAAAAACGAAGCTAAAATTGAATAAAGGCTTAATTTTAACAATACAATAAAATAATATAGAGAAGAAATAAGTACCAATTACTCCACTCTTGGCTCTATTAGGCGAGATTTTTACTTACATTTTAGTCAAATATTTTTCACAAGCTATGTTTCGCTATACCAGTATTATGATTTCTATTTACGAAATTTGAAAAAGAATAGTTATTTAATTACAAAATAGCAACCATTGTATGAATAGTTTGAGTTATTACTAATTATTTGTATGGAGTATATAAGCCTGAATCATCTTTTAAATCTGCACAAATCAATTCCACAGTTGAAATCGAAAAACGAGTTTATCATCGTTATAATTGTACAGATTATTATTATCAGCTTTCTATTATTACCTTCTTATAACCAACAGAAAATTTGTTTAATAGTAATATCATTTTAAAATTAATAGTTTATATTCACATGTTTGAAGAATATGTGACATTTTGTTACTTTTATGTAACAAATTATTTGTAGTGTTATTGGCTGCGACTACATTAAATACTACATCACTGCAAAATCTTTATCCTCGTATAACATAAAGTTAATATCGCTGAGGAAATTGAATTAAGTAAACGCAACCTTCTATAAACTTCACTCTTCATAGGTTTTGACATTTTAATTAAACTGAGTAAAATATTCAATGCTATGTAGATTGAAAATTATTTCGTCACTTGCCTTGCTAATGCGTCCAATACTTTATTTCTTTTTCAGCCATTTTGAAATAAACAATTTTTCATCATACCTGTACTACGATAAAGACAGCTGTTTTCAATAAATGCATTGAGATGCTAAAGTTGTTCTTTGTAATGATAGGATCAAAAAACTTCAGATGAGGTCGAGGTCATTAGCTGTTACTTCGTATGTACAAATTAATTAACGATTGGAAATAACCGTTAAAACAGCTGTTACCATCTAGTTGAAGGCAAATAGGTTATAACATTTTCGTTTTTGTGAAATTGTTTTCTTATATTTATTATTTACAGTATAACGAAAAATATAGTTCATCACTTGGACCAAAAGAAGCTCTTCAATCCTCGCTCATTTTCCGGCCTCGGCCGTTCAACTTGAACTTGTATTGAAAAACTTCACTTTTGGTACTAGTGATGAAATATACTATTTTTATATAAATTGTATATTGTAATTTTTATATAGTCTCTGTATTATAATTACTGTCTTCTTTCATTATGCGCGTTACTTTTCGTGTTTCTGTTCAAAGATATTTCAAATAAGATTTACCTCTTGACTTGTTACTGTATAGAACTAGAGTACAAACGGCCAAGCTTAAAATCACCTTAGTTCAGAAGTAGAGTCGTGGTTGATAAATAGGATATGAATTCATTCCTCTTTTTATAACGAAAATTAAACGCTAAGAGAATAGAAATCTATTAAATAAATTGTGATATTAAAATTTATTTTATTTTTAAAAACACCCACATTTAAACCGGGCAACCTTTTAACGCTTACACTTAATTACTATGGTGAGTATGAAAGATTCAATTCATTACATGTTTAGCTATTAAATGTAAATTCTTGCCTTATACGTATTTCCCACTGGCTATTCACACAACATATTATTAACCCCTATAATTATGATCAATATATTATTCTGATTGACAAATTATTGAAGAAACCTGTAATTAATTAATCGAACTAATTACAGTGTGATCGGTTTAGTTATGTCGTAAAATAGCCTCACAGTGGGGTAATTAAGTTTTATTGGCTGGTCTAATGATCAGAGACTAGTAAAAAGTTGTCAGAAAATATGCAGCTTTCTAGTCGACTGCACGCATAACTTCACGTAGGACATACTTGTTGTATTTGTCTTGTGACAACTAAACCTAACCTAACTCTTTGACGGCCACTTGCTCTATGGTCAACCTAAGTAATCTCGAAAAATTTAAGTCTATAAAAAAATTATATAGTTCGTACTCAAATGAAATCTTCCATAATCAAAATGAAATATTCGTGAAACTTTTCTTTTGCAGAAACCGAATATTAATTACCGAATTTTTAAAATGTAAGTGAAGCATTCTTGTGTAATATTAAAATTACAAATATATTTATCAAAGTACTATTGATCGATGTTTGGTATGGGTTGAGATTGAGTATGTCGTAAACTTTCAATCAGAAGTCATTTAGCATTTTTTGTGGCTCAATAAAAATACACTTATTTTCAGCAAGTAACGATGTAGACCCCTTCATAGATATTGCAAATGTTCATTGTTTAATTAATCGAGTAATCATTGTAAACAATCGCAATAAAAAGCATATCTCCTTTTTTTAGTACTTTACTTTCAAGGTAAAAAAGGTACATAAAAAAAGAAAGAATAAAGATATTAACTCATTGAACTTTAAAATCATGGCATTCATATTATTGCTTTCACGTAACTTAATAATTCTAAGTTATTAATTTTATGTTTTTAATTTGCTGAAAAATTCCTTTTTTTTTCTTTTTTTTTTTTTTTTTTTTTTTTTGTCACGAAATATATCGGTTAAGTAATGTCTCGCATACGTCAGGCGAACACAACATGATTTAAGATACAAAAAAAAAAATTTTTTTAAATTTAAAACTAACCTAACCATTATCTTAAGTTAATTATTCGTGAATGCAATGATCGTCATGCTACTCAATGGTTATAACAATATTCCTCAATATTTGGCACACGGAAGATCAGTCAACCACATCGATACGTAACAGATGAATGAATCGATACAGACAGAAATACTTGGTACAGTCACGTAACTTATTGTGTATCTATAAGTAGTATCTTCAGTAAATAAGCTGGCGTGTTGGAATATAGACGTAGTGTTTGTGTAGTGATGTTGAGTTAACGTGTGCGAACTTGTTATTTTTAGTTGTTGTTTGAAGTGTGAAACGTAAGCAAAGTTGGAGTTGATATATAAAATCCATATGTAGTAAAATTGCGTAACTTAGGTGCCAAAGATAAGATGATATTAATTAAAGAGGAAATCACTTCTTAGATATAATAGTTTTTTTTGGAAATATTTTTAACTATATTTAGAAATATGCGTAAAATTTGCTAAACAATATTGCTTCTACTAAAATTCAGGGTTTTATTTATCACACTCGCTTTTTCCCTGTTAATTACTTGGCTTTAGTTACAAAGATTGTCCTTTTCTCGCATCGCTCGGTATCCTAAGTGGCTTTCCAAGACACACTGCTACATGATAAAGTTAAAATATAATAATATATTTATAAAAGTTAAACTTCCAGAACTTTAAGTATGAACATCTTGAAATAAAAAATTTCGAGTGTGATCATTTTAAAAAAAAGTATGTATCACTCCCATTTAAATTACGTTTCTGCTTCATTAAATAAAACTAACTCTTCCAATTTACAAACGTGTTTCTTTTAAACAAAAACATCCTTCACAGATATCGCTTGCTAACATATTTAAAACAGCAATTAATGTATATATTCAGTTAAACGAAAAATATTAATCGTCCAAAACAACTGTAATGGTGATTTCAAACCTAACCTTTTGCATTATTTCATTACGTATGGAAAATTTAGTTTTATCATGACTTTTCTTAACTCTTTTAATATGCCTACACCTAACTCATTTAAAATACACTATACTTTTGTATTCTCAAACAAGTATATCGGTGAATGTGTAGAAAAATAAACAAATCGTACTTGTATGATAAAAATACAACAAGCATAATATATACAATTTCATGATCAGTCTGCCAAACTCTTAAGAATATGTTCCATGAGTCTAAATATTAACAAATTTATGTGTAAGAATTACCTCTAAATGTTGTACTTAAAACGTTATAAGAAACGGTTTCTCAAGAAAACTTTATGTTGAATTTCTCGATCATTATGTTGAATTCAATTGCACGTCCTCCCCCAGACCCCAAAAATAGTCAAGATTACCCAATTAAAAGGGTTTCTCATTAAGGTAAATACTACAAATCATAATAAACACATTTATAACCCCTATAATTTAACTGATTTTATAAAACAAAACTTTTATTTGGGATTTTTTTTTTTTTTTGATATTACAATAATCATCTTATAAAGTAAATATCAAAAACACATTTTAGTAAATTGCTTAGTGAGAAAAGATGTACAAAGAACTAAACGACGAACAAACAAATTGAAAATTTACTGCTAAAAACAAGTACTCAAAATTATCGTCTAAGAACCCTATACAAAAATCTGTTAAAGGTTTGAGTGCACAAAGTTTTAATTATCCATTATTTATTGATGGCAAAACTAACTTCGAATGTAGACCTTCTCAGTGAAAAATATTCATCTGCTTCAAATCCATTTTGACCCACAAGTAAAATAAGCAGAAAAAAGTTTCAATAGCCGTTCTTTTACAAATATATTGAAATCTAATCAATAATACTGATTTCTTTTGAACGTTTACTTCCACAGTAAAACATGTCGACAGCTCTCATAAGAAAGATTGCAGTAGTAGATATAAATTATTTCAAGTAGTTTTGCTGTAGATGTCTGAAAGTATAACAAACGTATGTAGAAATTCTGATTCGTGTTCAATAATTGTGTTTAGTGGTAAAAATTTATGATTTAATTTACGTTCAAATAAAATGGAGACTCGAAAGAAACATATTTCTTTAAAGATGTTTTCCCCTTGGTTTTGTTTAGAAAAATCATCAGAAATCATATTACATGTGACGAAAACACTGTTTCTTATCGGTACTCAACAAAATTCGATAAAAGTCATTGCTTGTATATCTCTCTAACGTTGCCTTCCTCCACTTATTTTTAAGTGCTGGACTTTTTGTGAACCATTTTAAAACGTTTTCAACAGTTCAGTTATTCAAACGATAAATTACTTAACACTTATTTTTTATACTAAATATGCCTTTATAATTTTTACATAACTACTGTTATTCGTAGCGATAAGTATTTCAGAAAAATGAATAAATTATCCAGCCCTCCCACCTCCTTTATAGATAAAGCTGATTAACTTTAAATTTATTCATGTAACTAGCGCATTATCACCATTGTTTTAATTTATTTCTAAAAATTTGTTTTCCTTTTAATGTCATTTTACCTATCATTTCTTTTTTTATCAATTTCATTCGCATTCAGATTTTGAGGTCATTTAAAAAAAATTAAATTTGTTTAATGAAATTCGGAATACAGTACTTGCATGAAGAAAGATAGTTCAAATTCAATTATAAATAATCCAACTCCTTTTCAATAAATAATTAAGTCCTGATGTAATTTATTACAGATTGTGTTTTCATTTTGAGCTAAATTTAAATCAAATATTTTCTTAGATGTATTCTCATAATATATTAGCGTTCATATAATATAGACACAAGTTACAAGCACTTGTTATTTATCCTTATTTCAAACTAAACTCTAGTGCATTTGGTAATTGTCACCTGTCAGTTTACTTTCCTCACTAGATAGCATGTTTATTTAATCGTTTTTTGTTAATTGTTTGATATTTCAATCAAATCCTGAGACAAATATTTGGATTTCACTTTGTAATGTTAGATTTACTTCTTTGTAGAACAGAGTAAACATTCAATTATTTAAATTGTTATTTAGTATAATTGTAAAACAATTTATACATTAATATTTGTGATAAAAACAGAAAAAAACAGCTTGAATTTAAAGTGATGGAATTTGCTATCTATCTTCATTTGGTTTATTTATTATCTCTCTAAATTTTAAACCTTAGTTATTCTTAAATTAATAATATAGTGTTTTCTTTCTTTAATAATATTTTTTGAAATCCAGTTACAACTGTTTTAAATTTGAAACTCTTCTCACTCATTGGAATGAACGTCTATCTTGAGAACGTTATAGTCCTATGAACAATGAATCTTTGTGATGGCGACTTTGTGCACCTTTAGTTGATGGATTCTTGATTTTATTTTAAATCCACTATTTTTATCTGTAGACATTTTAAATTACAGCTTAACGTCTTTTTCGTCATATTGCTTCAAAACAGCTGTTTTCAATACATGCATTGAGATGCTAAAGTTGTTCTTTTTAGTCCTAGGACCTACAAACATCAGCTGAGGTCGAGGTCATCAGCTGTTACTTCGATTATACGAATTAAATAACGATTGTAAAGCATCTATAAAAACAACCGATAATCTCGATTGTAAATAACAGATAAAACAGCTGTTACCATCGATTTTATTTTTATATAAGTACCACTAACACAAACTAAACAGCTGTGATATCTGCAAACTTGTGTAACTTGTCTAAACTTTTGAAGGTAAATAGGTCATAAATCATTTTAGTTTTTGTGACATTGTTTTCTTATATTGTTTGCAGTCTAACGAAAAACATAGTTCATCACTTGGACCAAAAGAAGCTGTTCGATCCTCGGCTCCGCCTCAGCCGTTAAACTTGAGCTTGTATCGAAAAGCTTCACTTTTTGTCCTAGTGATGAAATATACTATTTGTGTTGCAATTGTATACCTTTAGAAATTAGCAGTATTTTCATTGACCGTAATTGTTGTAAAATACTCTCTAGTCAACTTTGGTTTATTTTATAAATTAAATCTCTAATCCGTTCAAAATGGTATTTAAAATTATACTATACACAACACACACACATGTTCAGTTGTTTTAACTTAATATAAAAACAGATATGAACCAATGCAATCTCGTTCAAATGATTGACACAGATGTGTTCATTTTTATCTAGGTTAAATGGTCTTATATAAAAACAATATTTGTTACGGTGCTAAAATTTAAAATTTAGATTTCTATTTCGTATATTATCTCTTATTTAACTTTAATAAAATATAGCGTGTCATTCATAACAGTTCAAAACGCCATGAAACTGATAAGCTGACATGATACAATCCATTTTTGTGTGTTTATACACTAGTTTACTTCTTTAAGGAGATCTCTAAGATAAGAACAAGATAAGAGTCCATCATTTTTTAAAGTTTTATGTACAATCACTTTCAACTAATAGTAAAAACTAGTTTACTTAATATTAAATTTGATTAAAATTCATCTTAATTCCTGTGCTTCTAAAGTTATATTGCTGATTATTTCTTTTTCTAATTTTGAAGTTGTTTAATGCGTATATTTTTAACAATTAAATTTTATAGATATAACCCTTTTATTCGCAAATTACCAATACAAGCAAACCACACCAAACACAGTATTTTGAATTATTAAATACAAAATCTTTAACAAAAAATAAAAACAACTCCTAATTCCTATTTATCTGCGGTAAACATGAGTGTTTGCTATTTCCATTTGAGTTATTGGTAATCTATACCAAGGTTTCGTTTGTTGAGTTGGTACAAAACATGTCAGCATATATATCTGATGGCTATCATTGTATGGAAATTGTAAAGCTACACAAAATAAGTTAGTAATGTATATTAATTAACTGTTCATGAAAAAAGATTTTTGACATATATAAATCATCATCCATTAAAAATTGTAGGAGCTTTTTATTGCTACCAAAAAGTGCTCCGTTTTAGTAATACTATTTTATTTATTATTTATTTTAGAAATAATAGTTTCTACTTTCTCGCAAATAACGAGAAATCTAGGTTGCCAGAAAATAAAACTTTGAGGGTGCATAAATTCCAAAGATCTGTGACTGAACTGAGATATACAGAAAACATTTAAATCTTCTTCAATCTTTATAACTAAATGTTGGCTAATTTAGTTATATATCAGGAGTTTTGCTTAAAGTTTTTTAAATCGAAATTTTCAAGCACCTAACATAATACCAAAACGAAAAATTTCAATTTTTTCAATATTGGTCGATTAGGTTTTATCGGATTTCGCTAAAAAATCAGCCTCCAAATTAAACGTTTGGGTTATCATACCTAAAAACGCCATTACAGGAGTTATCGATACAAAATTTTAGTGATTTCCTGAATGTTATTAAACAAACTGGATTTAGTAACCACGTCTGAAAAGAATCGAAAGTAGACTTTGTAGGGAATCGCAGTACTTAATTTTCTTTCTAAATCGAGTACATTTGCATTTGAAAAGGTGAGAGAGTTTGTGTACTATTATTTTGAGCACTTTCCATATCTACACAGCCTACTACAGTTCAAACTTGTTTTCCTTACAATAGTAATGTTTAAAGTGTTCCCTTTTA
This sequence comes from Aphrophora alni, assembly GCA_963513935.1. Lineage (NCBI taxonomy): Eukaryota > Metazoa > Arthropoda > Insecta > Hemiptera > Aphrophoridae > Aphrophora > Aphrophora alni. Next base: position 92,688,680 of record OY740766.1, read on the forward strand.
ATTTTTTTTATTTTCACATATTGTCAACAGTATACAGTAAGGATTATGCAAAAGAGTCGTAAAACCATTTATTTTATATTAATAGCAACAAAATTTTGTTTTAATTGTTACAAAGGAATAAAATCTTGGTTCTAAAGCCTTCAAAATCTTCTTCAGTCCTCATTAAAAATAATTATGTGCTGCTGTCGGCATCCATGCGTAGGCCCTCTACTAGGGCTTAACCAAAGAGATTTGTTTATGATGTGGATTGCTATACGACCATTACATCGTAAATAACACAAACTCCTAAGATACTTTTTTTTTTGCCTAAAATGACTTTAAATTTATCTCCATAATATTCAAAACGACTACTGACGAGTAACTTGTCTTAAATTAGTTAGATAGTAAACCAAGGATAGTACAACCAGCCAGTTTATAGTCAGGTGCACTTGGCTTGTCTGCTTGTAAACAACTCTGGATCATGACAATCAGTGAAAAGATTTCGTCTTGAAAAAATATTTTTTTCATTTTAAATATATGTTTCATTTATTTGGTGGTAGGGATATAGCTTAATCATTAAGAACCGTCCTCTATGTCAAATTTCAAAGTTAGGATGACAATTATTTCCTTCACAATCTCTGTAGAGGAAAGGCGGTACATTTAGAAAGTACATTTTGGTTTAACTTTGAATTGAAGCGGCACACAAAAGACCCACATTTGTTCCAAAAGAGAAGATAGATACATTCAAATTAATTACTATCTATGTCAACTATGCCCATTCATAAGTTTGGTAATATCTTTCAAGGAATACTAACTATGACGTATGAATGTGCAGGTGTCTAAACCTCAAAACACTTGACGTCATGTAAACATTGCCTTCCTTTCTTCTGATTGGTTAAGATCAATTAACAGAACGGTAAAACTTTTCACAGGTCTTGCAACATCATAACCCATTCTGTATTCCACTACACTAAACTACATGTCAAAATATGGTTCTTTACATCAGCGATTATGATGAAAAACTTTCTCTTTTTTAAGCTAAATGAAAATATTACAAACATTTAAACTGAAAATCCTTCATTAGAGGTGTTTTCAAATATGTGTTATTTTTCACAGATATTCTCTTATATTTTATTTGCTATGGTTAGTTGGGATTGCCAATGTAGGAAGACGTAAAACTTACTAGCTTCTTGCGTACCGCGTGTTGTAATGGTAACTGGTAGGCCTAATAACTATTACACAGCTATTTCCTTTGGGAAGTACGTGACCTGTTAGCCTTGGAATAAATGCTTGAGACAATGAAGTCAATTATCTCAATATGTTGACATGCTATTTTTATCTGTGATTATCTATAGTCTCGAGAAATCGGGAAAATCCTACGCTTTTCTTTGCTAACACCGAACAGTTTAACCGACGTTATTTATGTAGCACTCATTGGTTTTCAACGTAGTGAAAATGTTCAGAAATATGCATAAAAAAACGAAATTAAAAAAAAAAGTTATACAAACTCTTATCGTTGGCTTACTCTTAAGATAGGCGATAAATAGGGGCACTTCAAAATGTAACATGTCAATTTCAAATTCTGACGTTAAATATTGACAATTTATGTATAAGACTATGTGGTTTTTGTACGCGAGATGATTTGCTCTGATGGTAAGGCACATGTGGAACTCATTGCAGCGTGGACTTTGAACCACCAATGTGCACAGGTTCGAATCCAGTTGCTGTGTGTGATTTTTTTTTTTTTTAATGTTTTTACTCTGCTGTTTGTATTAGTATAACGGGGATAAAACAAAAGGCATTAATTAAGATATAAAAATTTTAATACAATATTATTTTAACTAATAAAATAAATAAAGAAATAAATATAGGTTAAAATGAAATAAATAAATGAATAGTACTTCTGAAACCAAACTCTTACGGTATCTAGGTAACATAGTTATGTAAAAAATTAGTTTTTAATAATGTGGAATAGTTATTAATAAGTTAAAAAATAATCTGTAAAATATTAAGGAAAATCATATATTAATTATTTCTTTCTTCTTCTTCTTCTTCTTCTTCTTCTTCTTCTTCTTCTTCTTCTTCTTCTTCTTCGCAGTAATTTATTAATTTTTGACTTTGTTGAATCCCTATATTGTTTCATATTTTGTATGAAGTTGATATCTTTGATCAATTGGAAGTGTATTTATCAGCCATCTGGATTATCAGTTACTACTGCAACTACTGCAGAGTCATTTATTTCATTCTTGAGTTTTAGTAATTTGGATTGTTTTTGTTATTGTAATAAATCGCAACAGATGAAACGTTTTCCTTCCTGAAATACCAGATGTTTTATGATGAAAGAGCTCGTTCATTGTGAATAGTTGGCGGAAGAAGACTATAAAATTCTAACAAAAATGTATTAAATTTATTTAAAGATTTTCTGATGTTAAAGCAAACTTCCCAACGTAATCTTGGAAAACAGCCACCAAAGTAACATAGAATAAAACAGGGCCACTACCAAGAAATATGTGAAGCTCAAAGCTTTCTCTTCCCTAGTGAAATCTAACATTCATTTGATTTTCAGTATAACAAAACATTTTCAGACCATATGGGAGTGAATGGATCATAAACAAAGAAGTGTATTGTCCATTAGGTTTATATACGACGAGCTACAGGAGGAAGAAAGCACATTTTGGTAACCCCGCGCATTTATATTCCGGAAATATTTCCTATTTGCTTGTAACATTTCATTTTACATATAACATATATCACATTCAACTTTTATTGTTTCAATTGTTTTGAATTGAGATAAGTTTGTGCTGAATAGACATGTTCAAAAAAATAATAAATAAACAAAACCGAAATTAAAAATTGGATTTATACTTGTGTGTATGTAACTAGACTTTTTTATTACTTTACTAGACCTGTAGAACGTCTTTCAATATTTTTATTTCTTTAAAAATAATGACATAGAATTACATTGTAAATATAATAACTATATTATTGTTATTATTTTCCCTCTAACAATTAAAATTTATTGAAAAATATTTGTTTAAATAAAACTCATTTACATTAAATTACGATTGATGATAAATTTTTGTTTACTTTTGATTATTTCACTTAAAAGTCATTTTATAACATAACGTACTTTCGCAAGAAAAACGTCAGGATGACTATGCATTTCAAACCTTTACTTCATCATTTAATGGTTTCTTTCTTGTTGAGAAATTATTTCCTTTTAATTACTCACGATCCAAATTAAATTCTATGTTGTGCAGAAGGTTTCATTCCTGAAGATATCAACATTCACCATACAGGGGGTTTTCTAGTATTTGGCGTACAACATTTCGTTGTATAGCGTATATACAAATTTATATTGTTAAGTCAAGTCATCAATTGTGCAGAAAACTGGCCAGTAATTTAACTATTAAATTGCCCTAAAGTTATCAATTCAAAACAGGTCTATTTTATAAATCTCTCTCAAATTGTGGCAAACTTTATTTACTAAATAAGAGATAATTATAATTATAAACAAAATTAAAAAAAAAACAATATAGTATAATAATTGTAATAGTTCAAGCCCATGTTGGAAGCTAAAACTAAAACTAATCATGTAAGATATGTACTACAACGAAAAAACTCTAACTTTTTTAGAGTCAGACTAATTACGCCCCCTATCTTAATTAATACGTAATAGTCTCGAATCCTGAGATTTTTAGCCTACAGGATTCGTTCTCGCGTGACAAAAAGAATAAGTTATCCAATCCACTGGAAGTTTTTGGCTTACTATCTTGCTGGCCTGGATTGAATAACTTCTTCGATAATTTGAGTTGCCCCAGATTACCGGTACCCCCCTTTTTATTTACGACTTCCAGTAACTGTATTTATGATTACCCTATTTCTCAGGGAGAACACGAATTTACTTTATTTTTGAATTTTAATCTCGCAGGTGTGTCCTTAGGAATACCTTTTTGATACAATATATTTTACCCTTTTTTATAATAACGAACCTGAAAATACAACATATAAATGTGTGACCAATTCTAAATAAAACACAGATTTAGAGGAAAAATGAAAAAATTAATTCTTTTAATTAACTGAAATAAAACAACTGAAATAATAAACTTGACACAAGTCAACAAAATAAAATTCAAACAATTTCTCTTAATAAAATTAATGGATAATAACTAAATATTTTTCTTTTGAGCAGAAGGCAATTACTTATGAATTTCTTAAAATTGATATATAGAAAACAAAAATTTCTATTATTTCTGAATTTAAATTATTTAATTTATTAAATTTATTTATTGAAAAAGATTTTTATTCACACATGAGATTGACATTATCTATTTAATATATTTATTTAATTACACACAAAAAAAAACTATCTCAGGAAAATCAGTGAGACTCTAAAATCGCGCCAATTTTGCCCTTTAAAAAAGGAAATTTGGATTTTCTCAGACCTTGTCCGCCGTGTTGTCGATCCTGAGTCCTGAGATGCTGATGGTCCTCTGGTGTCTGGTTGGTTGAATTTCGATTAAAGTTGTCTTATAGTTTCTCCATGGAGTTTAGAAGGCTGGCTGGTTGTTCTAATCTATCACCCTCTATCGCTCTCGCTGACGCTGTTTTAATACTTTGGCATAGTAACACTTAAACTTCTTCAAACTATTTTTTAAAAGAGACGTTCGGGCATAGTCACCCCTAGCAACTGTTCTAACAATTTTTTTATGAGAGCCCCTTCGGGCATAATCACCCCTAGCAACTGTTCTGCAACTTTTTTACGAGAGACCCTATGAGATTCGTGCGGCTCTTTTTATAGCCAAAAACTATCGTATATCGATACCAATTTTTTTCCCTCACTGGACCGATACGATATTTCCATTTATGGTGTATTTCTATGCAATTTCTTGATTATTTTTGGTGTAGGTGGTTCAGTTATTTCTTCTTAATTTATTTATTATGTTTACTGTTTTTAAATTGTCCTTTTTAATCACTTTGTTCTAATTAATCCTTTAATTTATTTTTGCTATAAGTTGGTATCCTAGCTCCGCCTCTAACTACGTCACTTATCCTTGAACATTTAAACCCTGCAACTTGTAACTGGCCGATGAAAAAATCTACATTGTTTTCCTTTTAATTGTCTATAACACTTTTCCTAACAGTTTTTGCGTTTTTTCTTAACCGGTGTATTGTAGCTCTCGACCGCGGCAATTTCCCGCACTTCGAATGACATTTCTCGGACTATTCATTCGCCTTCAATAGCTTACGTAAGAATTTGCGTAATTTACAGTTTTTAATTCTTACACCTTTAAAGTTTTTTCTTTCAAACTTTGTAACTTTGTTTATTTCGTAATTTAACCGCACTAGCAGTGATAACACAATTCTACGACTTCTGGTAGTGATGTAATCCCGTGCATATTTTCACACCTTTGGGTTTGGGGTTTATTTATTAACTGATTTTCTTGAAATTTACACAACTTTTAGCTATTAGGTTTTAACCTCTTTTTGCAAAATTTCCACTTCTTATCTTTTTTCCTTTTCATAATATAGCGTGAAAACCATAACTCTTTTGTTTTACTCACATTTAAATTTTTAATCATTAATTATAGTATAACTTTATTTATTTAATTACTTCTATACAATCCTTTTTTCAAAATTTATTTTTATTTACTTTTATTAGCTTTTATACTTAACCTTTTCTGCTAACTTTTTAAATATCAATTTTTTTCAAATTTTATCAACAATACTATTAACTTAAAATTACATTTTATTTTCAAAAATATCAAGGTTTTTTAATTTTTATTAATTTTGAAAAATTTTAAATTCTTCATTTAAATATGCCGTAACGCCTGTTAGTTAATATGAAATAACAGTACTAGATATGTATTGCATACAAATTGTATTACAACTACATATCCTTATACATTATTATTTCATACTTTCAAAATTCATAAAAAATGATTTTTCAATTCAAAATCCGCCGACATAGGAATTTACCGTTAGAACAAGTCGGTAAGATTTGACCTTGGACCATTTCATAGTTCAATCTCACCGACCGGCTATAAGCAGTAAAATGTTCTACAAAACATCCAAACCTTGCATTGGGATTATTTTTTGATATTTTTCTTTTTTGACCAAAATATAACCCCATACAACGAATTTCCGTTGTAGCTCCCTCCTTATGTCAGCCACGTTGAAATATTTTCCATATTTCATGAGTTATGACATAACATACGATACCCCATATTTAAACTTCAACAATCTTCAAGATTAATCTCACCTTGTTCCCTATTCTGCCTTTTCTGCTCCTAGATTTCTAACATAATACATGATACATCTTTATATTATACATTAATTCATGACATTTATTTATAATATTATATTGATTGTTTATAATTGTTTTTAATTGTTTTTCTTATAATTATTCAGTTCACTTCACTTTTCACACTATATTGGGACCTAACACTTTCCTGAGATAACTTGACATTATATAATCTCCATACCTTAACTTCTGGCTAATTTCGATTAATAACAAAGTTACCCCAGTCAAAACGTTTCAATTTTAATTTTAATTTTAATTAATTTACTGTTTTCCCTTAGTCAACTTACCCCTTTATTTTTCTTTAAAATTTCCCCTTTGATTTTTTATTAGTTATTATTATTAAAGTTTTTTATTTTATTTTAAATTATTTACTTTTTCTAAAAAAATTTTTGTTAGGTTTTTTCGTTTGAACTCGCTGAATCCAATGATGTAACACTTAATCTGGTCCTGATTTTAATTACAATTTTTCTCTGTTGTGATTTAGTATAATTGTCGACATTCCATTCCCTTTGTATTTTTTCAACCTTGTAGTTCCGTTAGCAGACTGACAGTAGACATCCTAAGTCAATATTGTCTTCCTTGACCTAGCCAACATAACCTTGCTTCCGTTACTCATTGAATCTAAATATTATGTTTTTAATCTGCTTACGGTTTCATTCATTAGGGCTGGTTTCCCGTTCTGACATCAAACCTGTTTTTAGTATGCCTCTGGATACTTAATTTAGTCTTGCAGCATGTTAAATCCATTAACCTATTATTTTTATTTATTATTCAGCTTGATTATACTATATCTTGAATTTTCTTATAACTACTGTATTAGTCATTTTCCTTTTAAACGTTGTATGCTTATATTTCTTTTTACATTTATACAGGGTTTTCATAATTCATGTCCTATCCTAAACCCTTGTTTATTTTTACTTTATTTTTAGATTTTATGCTCCATAGTAGATTCGTAAATCCTTTATATCATATTTCCCTTTAATTTTATTATTATTTATATTTTTTACAATGAAAGTCTTACTACCTATTTTATTTACTATTTCAAATGGACCTGTATATTATAATTTCTATTATTTTTCCAAATAAATCCTTACAGCTAAACATATTTTTCATCATGTAATATAATTTGTTCCTTCCCAGGTGTCCCTAAGCTTTTTGTATCTCCATTATTAATTCCGTCTCTATTTCTGATGGAATCACTAATTTCCATCGGTTTCTTCCATATTTATATAACAATTCATTTTCAATTCTGTAATTTCTATTATAATTATTTATATTACGTTTAATATTACTACATTCTAAATTTTCATTTTGTTTAAGTGCAAAGTTTTGTATTAAATATTGTAATCTTACATTTTTTCCTACTTCTATTTTATTAATTTTGATCCTTATTCTATCCGTGGTGTCCCGAGAATCATACATTCTGCTCACTATATCACAGGGTATATTATCTTTCCCTGCACAATGCACTATTCTAGGATGATATTCTTGAATTGTTAGGATCCATCGCGTCATCCTACTATTTACCAACTTACAGGTGGTCAAAAATTTTAACGCTTTGTTGTCCGTAATGATGGTTAAAGGTGCTCCAAGTACTAGTGGTCTAAACTTCTTTCAACCATGCACAATTGCTAGCAATTCCAGCTCGCAGATTGAGTAATGTTTCTCATAAACTTTCAGTGTTCTGCTTACGAAACCAATTACTCTAACCTCTCCTTCCTGGTTGCGCTGATATAGCTGGCTAGCGATTGCTGTCGTGCTGGCATCAGTCTGAAGGAACGTTTCTTCTCCTTCCATCGGATGAGCTATCACCACTGACTCCAAAAATAAGTCCTTGACCGCCTGAAACGCTTGTTGCATTTCCTCACTCCACACCCATTTTCTTCCCTTTTGCAATAGGTGGTATAAAGGCTTAGTAGAAGTTGCGTATTTGGCTGTAAACCTGGAATAGTAATTTACGAATCCTAAAAATGACTGTAACTGCTTTACAGTAGTTGGAACTGGAAAATCACGAATAGCATTTAATTTTTCAGGATCTGATCCTATTCCTTCTCTAGAAAAAACATAACCTAAAAATTTTACTTTTTCCTGGCAAAATAAAGTTTTCTTTGGATTAATGGTAAGGCCGCCATCTTGAAACTTCTGAAATATTTCTTCCAGATGTTGTAAGTGTTCTTCGAAGGTTTCTGACAAACATATCAAGTCATCGACGTAGCTAAGAGTAAATTCTTCCACCTTGTGTCCTAATATCAAATCAACCGCTCTTACTAAAGCAGCCATTGAATTCTGTAACCCGAATGGAACTACTTTGAAGTTATATACCTTATTCTCAAAAAGGAATCCCGTAAATTGTTTTGACTCTTCTGACAGCGGTATTTGCCAGAAGCTCGAGGTTAGGTCAATTTTACTAATGTATTTTTTACTTCGACCCTTCCGGAGAATATCTTCCATTGGTGGTGCACTTTCATAATCGGGTACTATCAGCTGATTTAACTTTCGGGCATCCATGCACAGACGGATGGACGAGTCTGGCTTTACCACTACGACCATGGGGTTGATATATTGTGTTCGCGACCTTTCAATAATTCCATATTTTAACATGTGATCAATTTCTTCCCTTACTTGCTTTCTATAATTTAATGGAATTGGATAGTTCCTATTTACAAATGTTTTATCAGATCCTAATTTAAGCTCATGTTCATATTTATTGGACAAACCTGGAATTTCTGAAAAAATACTTTGGTATTTATTTATTAAATTTTGTAACTGTATTTCCTCTTGCGCTGTAAGAATAGTATTATGCGAATAATCGACCGAAACATTTATCTTGTTTACAACCCTTCTGTCAAAGTTCGGTTGTTTATTTATCGCTCGACCGTCTACCTTGGACTCTAAACTACTTTCTCTTTTTCTAACGGTATGGGCTGTACAACGTCTTAAATTTGTCTTCAGTCTCACGTGTGTTCTGTGATAATTCGGACTAATTTTAACACTATAATTTTGCTTGTTTTTATGTGAAGTACTCTTATTACTATTATTCAAATTACTTTTATTGTTTCTTCCTTTATTTAATTTAATTTTATTACGCGATTTATTATTACTTATTGAATTTTTAACATGTATGTGGAACTCTTCTTTGTGACGTAAATTTTCTTGTCTGTCCGTCGTGGTGTGTCGTCTTCGGGTTTCGTCAACATCGGTTGTGTCTTTTTCCTTAGAAACAGATAATTCTGGATTACAATTATCTGTTTCGTTTACTTTAGTGGATAGTGATTTTGTGTTACAAGTGTGGTTTTTGGATCTAGTTTTATTTTCACGCGCGTCGATAGACATTCCAGGCAGTACCTTTATCCTACTCTGCATGTCCTTATTATTATATTTTTTATTTAATTGCTTATTCGTCGATTTATTTTTATTTAATTCCTTATTCGTCGATTTATATTTATTTAATTTATTTTTCTTTTCCTCCCCCGATAAGTATCCTATTCCCTTGAATATCTTATCCCCTTCTTCATTAACTAAGACCCTGACCGACTCCTGCATACACTGTTCGGGGTTGTCACGTTCTGGTAGTCTCATCCGGTTTTCTATCCACATTTCATCTCTCTCCCTCCCTCTTATCAAAGTTTGTTGATTTTTATTATTAACCAACACTTTGTTATTTGCTGTATCTTTTAATATGCCTTCGGGTTGAATCCTTTTGTTCACATTTATCCCCTTAACATTATTTTTAAAATATACAGAATCATTTTTAAAATTTTTTTCTTTTAATTGACTTTTTGTTCCTACTAATTTTTCATAATATATTATTACTTCCTCCTTTTCCACATACAGTTTTATATATCGCTCTTCCATATTAATTTTAGCTTTTAATTCGTATAATACATCACATCCTATTATTATTCTGGACCTTAAATTTTTTACAATTAATAATTTTAATTCGATTTCCACTTCTTTTATTTTTATTGATATCATAACTTGTTTATTTACTTTATATGGTTTACTTTTAACTGCAGTTACGATTTCCACCCCAGTTACAGGGAGTTCCAAAATTTCAAGCCCTTCTTTCTTTAACATTAAATATAATTCTTCACTAATTAGTGAAATTTCGGCTCCTGTATCTATTTCTACCATAACTACATTGTTTCCTAGATTTACTGGTATTTTAGGAGTTTCCTCAATCGGTTTTTCTTTTAAGAAATATTTTTTATCTTTTTCTAATAAATCCCCTCGTAAATCTAAATGCAATCCTCCGACACACAGTTTAGATGTTTCCTGCGGACTCGGGATTAGTTTTTCCTCTACAATTTGTTTTGTAGAGACCGAAGCGCCCCTATCTCGCACTCCGTAGTGGAAGCCGCCTTTATCTTTCGTTATTTTCGAATTAAAATTAGAGTTCGTGGGTTGTTTGTAAACTGGTGGTTCAACATTATGACGCAGATTGTCTCCTGACGTTACATAACTCGATTGTTTACATTTATTTTCTGGTTGATTTTCCCTAGAATCACATCTGTTTTTAATTTTTGACTCGAATGTTAACGATTGACATTTATTATTTTGTTTACTCCCCCCTAATCTATTAGTAGAGTCGTAAACGCGATAATTTGGTTTCTTGCTTCCTCCTATCTTATTATTTTTATTATAATGAATGGTTTGTTTATTTCCTAAATTTTCTTTATTTATTTTTTCATTATTTATTAAATTTCTATTTTGTTTATTGTTTATTATTTTATCCGCAGCCTTAGTGTAATCCGATGGTCTATTAGGTGTCAAAAAGGCCTCTTTTATCCGTTTAAATTCCTAGGCGAGTTAGGATGGTTTTTTGATGGACCAGGTTTTGAAAGGTTTGGAGGTCGAGGTTTATTTTGGGTGTCACCATAGGATCTCTGGTTAGGGTTATTAGGAAAGGTTTTGGTTTGCCTATTATCCCTCTCCGGATTGGAATTCCAGTTTCCCCTACGCGATTCCTCCATCGTATCGACACTAGTTAGAAACGTGAGTGCTTCTTGAATATTTTCCATGGGTTTCCCCATACTAGTCATCCTAATATTCTCCCTAAAATGCTGCATGATCGTGAAAATTAAATATTTTTCCGGGATAGGTGGCTCTAAATCACTGGCTTTATTTATCAGTAAACAAAAATATTCGGCTTTGGTCATATTTCCGTTTTCAAAAAATTTCCCATATTCAATTTTATTTCGAACTATTTTTTGAGATTGCAAGTTCCAATAGTGATCTATAAACAGTTTCTTAAAGTCACTATAACCCATATCCTCGGTTTTCACTACATTCCACCATAACTCAGCATTTGATCTTAAATGTCGTTCAACAACCTTTAACTTTTCCTTATCATCCATTCCCACTTGAATTTCTTCTAATAAATTTTCTATCTGCCTAATAAATTGCATGGGCCTTTCCTTAGGATTACCCCAAAACTCAACTTTTACATTTTCATTATCTATTCTATTTATTATTATATTTCTGCTACTAATTCCCCCTAAATTTATTTCCCCTACTTTTTTATCGATAATTCTAACTTTATTTTCCAACAATTTATTATCTTTTTCCAATTTATCTACTTTAGAATTTACTACTTTACTATTCTCCGCTAATGATTCTATTTTACAATTAACTTCTCTAAACTCCCCCTCCACTTCAGCTTTAAAAACCTCTTGTTGAGCCGCATTATTAGCTACTTCTAATTCTATTCCTTGAACTCTCCCTTCTATTTTATTCCAGAGTGCCCTTCTTTCTTCTCTTTCCTGCTGTCTTTCTCTGCTCTCCTTCTCCCTTTCTTTGCTCTCCTTCTCCCTCCATTCCTTATCTCTCTTGTCCCTTATTTCATTTTCCTTTTCTCTTAACGCCCTTTCTTCTAGTCTCTCTTTTTCTCTTAACGCCCTTTCCTCTTGCCTTTCTTTTTCTCTTAACGCTCTTTCTTCTTGTTTTTCTTTTTCCCTTAACGCTTTTTCATCTTTTTCTCTCTTTTCTAAGAAAGCCATTAACGATTTACCTTCTTGGGTCTTTTCCGCCATTTTGTTTTCCTTTATTTATTTATTTAATATTAAGAATTTTATTAATTATTTTTTAATTGATTCTATCTTTATTTAATTTACTTATTTTAATCTTTCTATTTTTATACCCGAATTTAATTATGTCTTATTCTTATTATTTTTTATTTATTTCACTCCCTCCCAAATTATACAACCAACACAGATCACCAGAATTTAAGGTATGTAGTATACTTATAAACTATACATCTTATACTAAGCATACACATTTAGGTAAAATATACTGTATCCGTATTCTTTGAAGCCTAGCCTAATTTTCCCAAATAGCAGCTACACTATACAATGCAAACAACCAGTCCGTATTACTTGTCAATAGCACGTACTAATCGCTCACCCTGTACTTTTTATAACTACTAATTTAAAAACAATTATTCGGGCTTCACCGTATGGGCGCCATCTTGTATCTACAACGAAAAAACTCTAACTTTTTTAGAGTCAGACTAATTACGCCCCCTATCTTAATTAATACGTAATAGTCTCGAATCCTGAGATTTTTAGCCTACAGGATTCGTTCTCGCGTGACAAAAAGAATAAGTTATCCAATCCACTGGAAGGTTTTGGCTTACTATCTTGCTGGCCTGGATTGAATAACTTCTTCGATAATTTGAGTTGCCCCAGATTACCGGTACCCCCCTTTTTATTTACGACTTCCAGTAACTGTATTTATGATTACCCTATTTCTCAGGGAGAACACGAATTTACTTTATTTTTGAATTTTAATCTCGCAGGTGTGTCCTTAGGAATACCTTTTTGATACAATATATTTTACCCTTTTTTATAATAACGAACCTGAAAATACAACATATAAATGTGTGACCAATTCTAAATAAAACACAGATTTAGAGGAAAAATGAAAAAATTAATTCTTTTAATTAACTGAAATAAAACAACTGAAATAATAAACTTGACACAAGTCAACAAAATAAAATTCAAACAATTTCTCTTAATAAAATTAATGGATAATAACTAAATATTTTTCTTTTGAGCAGAAGGCAATTACTTATGAATTTCTTAAAATTGATATATAGAAAACAAAAATTTCTATTATTTCTGAATTTAAATTATTTAATTTATTAAATTTATTTATTGAAAAAGATTTTTATTCACACATGAGATTGACATTATCTATTTAATATATTTATTTAATTACACACAAAAAAAAACTATCTCAGGAAAATCAGTGAGACTCTAAAATCGGGCCAATTTTGCCCTTTAAAAAAGGAAATTTGGATTTTCTCAGACCTTGTCCGCCGTGTTGTCGATCCTGAGTCCTGAGATGCTGATGGTCCTCTGGTGTCTGGTTGGTTGAATTTCGATTAAAGTTGTCTTATAGTTTCTCCATGGAGTTTAGAAGGCTGGCTGGTTGTTCTAATCTATCACCCTCTATCGCTCTCGCTGACGCTGTTTTAATACTTTGGCATAGTAACACTTAAACTTCTTCAAACTATTTTTTAAAAGAGACGTTCGGGCATAGTCACCCCTAGCAACTGTTCTAACAAATTTTTTATGAGAGCCCCTTCGGGCATAATCACCCCTAGCAACTGTTCTGCAGCTTTTTTACGAGAGACCCTATGAGATTCGTGCGGCTCTTTTTATAGCCAAAAACTATCGTATATCGATACCAATTTTTTTCCCTCACTGGACCGATACGATATTTCCATTTATGGTGTATTTCTATGCAATTTCTTGATTATTTTTGGTGTAGGTGGTTCAGTTATTTCTTCTTAATTTATTTATTATGTTTACTGTTTTTAAATTGTCCTTTTTAATCACTTTGTTCTAATTAATCCTTTAATTTATTTTTGCTATAAGTTGGTATCCTAGCTCCGCCTCTAACTACGTCACTTATCCTTGAACATTTAAACCCTGCAACTTGTAACTGGCCGATGAAAAAATCTACATTGTTTTCCTTTTAATTGTCTATAACACTTTTCCTAACAGTTTTTGCGTTTTTTCTTAACCGGTGTATTGTAGCTCTCGACCGCGGCAATTTCCCGCACTTCGAATGACATTTCTCGGACTATTCATTCGCCTTCAATAGCTTACGTAAGAATTTGCGTAATTTACAGTTTTTAATTCTTACACCTTTAAAGTTTTTTCTTTCAAACTTTGTAACTTTGTTTATTTCGTAATTTAACCGCACTAGCAGTGATAACACAATTCTACGACTTCTGGTAGTGATGTAATCCCGTGCATATTTTCACACCTTTGGGTTTGGGGTTTATTTATTAACTGATTTTCCTGAAATTTACACAACTTTTAGCTATTAGGTTTTAACCTCTTTTTGCAAAATTTCCACTTCTTATCTTTTTTCCTTTTCATAATATAGCGTGAAAACCATAACTCTTTTGTTTTACTCACATTTAAATTTTTAATCATTAATTATAGTATAACTTTATTTATTTAATTACTTCTATACAATCCTTTTTTCAAAATTTATTTTTATTTACTTTTATTAGCTTTTATACTTAACCTTTTCTGCTAACTTTTTAAATATCAATTTTTTTCAAATTTTATCAAGAATACTTTTAACTTAAAATTACATTTTATTTTCAAAAATATCAAGGTTTTTTAATTTTTATTAATTTTGAAAAATTTTAAATTCTTCATTTAAATATGCCGTAACGCCTGTTAGTTAATATGAAATAACAGTACTAGATATGTATTGCATACAACTTGTATTACAACTACATATCCCTATACATTATTATTTCATACTTTCAAAATTCATAAAAAATGATTTTTCAATTCAAAATCCGCCGACATAGGAATTTACCGTTAGAACAAGTCGGTAAGATTTGACCTTGGACCATTTCATAGTTCAATCTCACCGACCGGCTATAAGCAGTAAAAAGTTCTACAAAACATCCAAACCTTGCATTGGGATTATTTTTTGATATTTTTCTTTTTTGACCAAAATATAACCCCATACAACGAATTTCCGTTGTAGTACAGTCGATATAAACTAAGATTTTATACAAACATAATCAGAAAAAGCCACAAGTCTCGTCGTGTATTACTCAAATGTTGTCTGGTAGTTTAGATAGATATAAATCATTTATATTAGACCATGTACAGTACTTTCCATTAAATTTGTGCCGTGTGGCAATTTTTTTTTTCCTTTTTAATTTTTGGAATAACCATATTTTCACTGTATAACTTTCTAAAAATAAATTATCAATAATTACTTGCTATGTTCTATTAGTATAAGTATAATCAATTGTTGCTATATACAATGATATTTTACAAGTCTTTGGCAACCATATTTTGCTCAGAAAATCAAAATTAAATTGATTTCTTTTCGAAGTTCACTTCTTAGCGGAATTTAATAATCTTTCAAATTTTGTAATCAACAATGTCCACAGTAAAGTTATACGTTTTATACCGAAACTTATATTTATTTTCTCAAGGATAATTCAAAAATTACCTAAACAAATTTAACATTTTGAATACTTGATAATTTGTTTCTGAAAAGGAAATCATAGATTATTAAATCAATTATCAACGTA
Source organism: Aphrophora alni (assembly GCA_963513935.1). Taxonomy (NCBI): domain Eukaryota; kingdom Metazoa; phylum Arthropoda; class Insecta; order Hemiptera; family Aphrophoridae; genus Aphrophora; species Aphrophora alni. The sequence continues at coordinate 92,704,540 of OY740766.1, forward strand.
TTTATTGGATAAATATTTCATCTTATAAATAATGAATTGTTAAATTCTTGACATCACTTTCATCACAAGTTCTTGAGAATATAGGGTTAAAATTAAGAGATTTTCATTTCTAAATAAATATACCAAATAGTAGAAATTACTAATGTTTACTAGCGAGAAATAGATTGAACCGTCGGACCATATTTACAGCACAGGACAAATTCCTATATAGAATACCCAAATGAAGATAGTGAAAGTAAGATTATATGTATCAGTTGAGGGTTAATTTCCGTATGCTTCTATAACTAATCTACAATCTTCTCGACGTGTATACACAATCCAATACTTTTATTCCTTTTTAATAAATGGCATTCAGGAATTTTTTACATGGTATACATTTCTAAAAAAAAGTCCAATTTAAATTTTTCGTGTAATCATTTAATTAGGATGTAATTTCAGCAAATAATATTGCCCTACTTCACTAAACATTTACGATAGAGTTACAGTCGCGATGGTCACGCGGGCGGTGGAGACAATATAAAACCATTATTGACGTCAGAGCAAAGGTCATTCTAAATAAATAATGTTTTATTCCGTTATACTATTTGGTTTATGAAATAGGTAAATTTTCATTGGATTACACAAGTGGTAGAAATGTATTGTATAATTTCCAAAAATATAATGCTAAACTAATTAACCAGCTGTTTTAAAACATATGTTGTATTTTCATAGACTATAATAAAGAGATTAATAAGTTTTAAAAAAATATCAGAGTGGGGAGGGAAGAAGAAGAAACATTACGAGATACCACGATAGCCTCGCCTACTACATCAGTTTCAGTTTTCAAATTCGTTAACTATGTTGTATTTGTAAAATCTATGCTCTGGTCTTACCTCGAAGAAAATTATTTGTTTAATTAAAACAGTAAAACATTTTATCCTCTAATATAGAAGATTCATAAACTGTGCAGTGCTTTCGGTCAAATTATATAGGTCTGTGGTTTTACGATATAATATTCTATATTTATTAAAACTTTTTTTTTTTATTTTTACTATACGTAATGTATTTCTCCGTAGTTACTTTCTCTCCATTTTGTAATGATTCAATATTTTTATTCTTATTATTTATCGTTTTTATCTTTTTTTTTTTAACCTGCATGCATTGTACATTTATCTTGTTATTACTTTTTCCCAAAACTCTTTTTTTGTCTGGCTGTATATTTCCGTCTCCCTCCATCTCCCTCCCTCTCCCCCTCTTGGTTTCATCTTTTTGGCTTTATCTATCTCTCTCTCTCTCTCTCTCTCTCTCTCTCTCTCTCTCTCTCTCTCTCTCTCTCTCTCTCTCTCTCTTTTCTTTCCCTCTATTTCTATCTCTCTTACTCTTTCTGTCTCGCTCTTTTTCTCTTTGACATTAAAAAAAAATTTAGACCCCTCCCCGTTTAATAATTATCTAATATAACAATCTTTATTCATTTTTAAAGTCATTTTTCTTTATAGCAACTGTGAATATCCAACTTGCAGTTATTTAGGAACGTTTTAGGAATAGATATTAGACTTTCCAACGGAAGAGTGGTGAAAAAGTTCCTTAAATATTTCGTTTTTATTCAGAATAGAATATTAGATGTTATAGTTAAGTCTAATTATACCCAACATAAATTACTTTTATGCTAACCTTTCTTTTGAAAAGTTCGTGTGTTTAAAAAGTGTGACTGTGATTCATATTATCAATAAGTGTTAAGTGGTAACTAATACTAAATGCATTGTGAAACCTCTATAGTGCTGTGATATATTATAAGGATAGAAAGTAGGAAGTGTCCCGAAACTAGCCGGAATGTCTTCCCTTCTAAGCCGAAGATTAAAAAAGAGAGATTCTGGAGCTATGGCCATAGTGATCAGGAGCCGTTCTTGCGATGTCGATGTACCCACTTCTGGGTCTGCGGGCGGCGAGATGTCATACTTTTGGAATAATTATCACAGCCAGTAAGTAGCCTTAACACACTTTCAAAATAAATATATAACCGGCTATCTTTTATTTTGTCATAGAATGGATACCATACATAAACCGAATATTATTAGTTTTTGTTAAGTCTAAATATTAAAATAAAATTATTAACAACAATTAAACATTTTGTTAGCAGTATACTAACTAGTTTAGAGACGCATTTTAAATCTCGTTTCTTCTTTACATTAAGTATCTGGATTATATAAAATGCTTTAAGTCTTTAATAAAATTACTTTCATCAACGAATTTTTTACCCATTGGCACAGATTTAACCCAATGTCAATTTTGTCTTGAGTACGCGTATAGTAAAAACTTCTCCTATTAAGCTTCTGAGAGCGTATTTCTGTTATATCGAATTTTTGAATGTAAAAGATTGTCTTGAAAATTATCAAATTAATTAATGAATAAAACTAAATTATCAAATCTTAATTATCATCAGTTAATTGAATTATTTTTAAGACAAAATTTACGAAGTATGTTATTCTATCAAATAAATTTAATAATTCAATGTGGCAAACGACAAAAAATTATTGAAAATCTTTGTACAAGTTACATATTTTTTTAAATAATTGCTAATATGTATATATTTTTACCCTGATATTCTTGAAATGAATAAAACTCGTGGAAATTTCAATCGCCAAATGAAGAATAAACATACAATTTACACGACAAATATTTTATTTTCAATAAGACAATTTCATTTGATGATTGAAGTTTCCACAAGTTATTGTTAATGTTATTGTTATATATATATATATATATATATATATATATATATATATATATATATATATATATATATATATAACATTAATATATATAAACATTAACATTAATCTTATATATTTACTCCTATCACTCTTGAAAAAGTGTACAAACACAAATACACATACAGAAGAAATACACAAAATAGTGTTGGAATTACAGACTTACATAATTACATAATTGAATTAATTTCTATTTATTTCAATCAATTACGTTTTTTAATATTTCTTAGCGTTAAGAATTGAAAGCGTGACTCTTCCTGTACTGTAATATCAAACTTTATAATTTTTACAATTGCTCAAAATAACTTTACTTAAGAATTAGTTTTTCCTTAATGACATTAAGTTTTCTTTTGACAGATAAACCGGATTAAATAGCAATTCTGTTGGCTTAAACATTGTCTGTTCAAAAGTTTTACTTTGAATTCATATTGTTTTATTTTACGTAACAGTTATTCGTTGAAACTCTTTACGAGTACTTATCATAATAATAGGAACAAGGTCCAGGAATGTTTTAACAGTGCTAAACAATGGCATTCACCTTTCTCTATTGTAATGAGAATATATTAATGTGTGTTTTTAGGCATTTAAATTTATTTCCACCTAAGCTATTCTTTTCTTTATATAAAAATGTTCATTATATTCTTTGTTGGTTCGTCTTGCTTGTTTGGTTTGTGTTTGTCTAACTGTGGTTAAACAAGCAAAAATTTGTGTAATTAATTAATGAATAAGGTTTCAATTATTTTCACCTTATTCACTCTTTGATTTATTATCTGAAAGGAATGGAATTAAAACTGTTTGAACAGCTATAAAATATTTCTTCAGATAGAGAATGAATATAAAATATTTAACATTCAAATATAAACAGAATTATTAGCTTTTAATTTTAATTTTTTTTAAATATATATGTTGTATTAGTACCTGAACATTCTCACAAATGTGTATTAAATTATTATAATAAAATAAAGTATCCCATTTTAAGAAATAACCTTTAATAGCTGAAATATGCGTAATTTAATATTTTATGTAGTCATATTATTACACTGATAAGCAAATATCAAAATTATCCCACTATACCTTGTTCATGAAGAATCAATTTTGTTTCATAAATTCCATACTACCTTATGAATGCTTTACAATAAGTTTATTACTAAATTACTTACGTCTTAGCAATCTTGTGTTTAGTATTTATTAATATTTCATAACAGCTGTTTCTAAAACATAAAATCTATACACAATCTAAAAATTAACAATTTATTATCATCATTTTGAATTTGCATTGGTTGAACTTCTAAACCAACAAAACACAAACTCTATACACAATCTAAAAATTAACAATTTATTATCATCATATTGAATTTGTATTGGTTGAACTTCCATAATTGTGGGGTTTTAACATTATCCATTACAAAACAAAATGTGGCAACATTTTAAATTCAAGAAACTTAATACGAAATACTGAAACTTGTATTGTTTTTGAAGACGTAATTTTAAAATAAATTACTTGAAATTGCTTAAATTGAAAAAAAAAAAAAAAAAAGGGACAATGCATACACCCAAAAAACTTTAAAATAGTTTATTAGATAAATACATGCGATATTGATCTATTAGAGGATTTTCGATTAAACATTAATATTATTTGTAGATCTTTAACAGTCAGATATGTAATATTTGCACGAGTGTATTGTGTTAGTATACGTTCATTATTGTATAGATTAATATATATGTTTATTAAATAAGATAAATAATTTAAACAAATAATACAAAATAATATATGCATGAATTACTCATCGGTATTAATGAATTTTTTTTAATACACTTCTTAACATTAAGAGGAATTTTGTCTCTTTTTTGAGTTTTATATGAAATGTTGATAAATAAATGACAAGTGTAATATTGTAAACAAACTACTTAGGTAAGAGATAAGATAACTAGCAGAGGAAGGAGTTATAATAAAACTCTCAAGTAAAATAAAACAATAAATAACTTAAGTAGTGTTGACACTGTAATGTATAAGCTCTCAATGTTTTAATTGAAAATATTAATACAAAGAAATTTCATGATATACAGAGACTCTCAAACAATTGTATACACAGTTATATTATATTTTATCTAGAAATCAAATGGAATCTTCCACCTTTCTGCACATTAAACCTATAAATGTTAAAATGAACACCATTAACCTATAGCAACTGTTTAATACTGAGCGACAAACTGTAGCGGTTGCAAACCCATTTGTGACGATAACGTTACATTTAGTCCTAGTCTATTGATGCTTTAGCCCAAGCTCACTTTGAGGGTTAAATCGTTACCCCAGGTCTGCCCATGGACTATTGAATACCCACTTATAAAGAGATTAATTTAATTAATATTAATTTATCGAATTAAAGCTAATTACTAATTAAACGCTCACATAACACCAATTCTAATTAAGAGCAGAGCTGACATTGGGCGAAACCCATTTTCAAACTTAACTCGTGTTAAACAATAAATTATCGGTTCCGATTTGGGGATTGGTCTTCCGGAGAAACCCCGAACCATGACCACAATTATTTAACCAGTCTTGGAAATGAAATGTTAAAATCAAAAATTTAGACACGACTGCACTTCACAACACGGCTGGTTAGAGTCGGAATAGTCCCGTCTATTCTGGTCAAGTTCTGGTCAACTGTTCATTGCTGAATCACATATGGAACACTGCTTAAGTATGTCGTTCAACTTTCGGTACTGAACTCTGTAACCTCGTCAAAAAACTAACTCTATTGTAGCTAAAGGGATCACATTAACTGCATTTTTGATCTACTGTCTCCGCTCCTGCAATGTCCTTGATTTTTTACTATATACAATGTCTTTTATAACACCCCAAAAGTAATACTCCATTAGTTGTAAGTCTAGAGATTGCCCTGGGTACTCCGAAGCATTTCAACTTCGTCCTATCCATAGTTCAGGAAGGTGTTGTCAATAAATCACCTCACGTCACGATGATAGAACCCAATTTTGTTAATAGTACACTTCTTCGCCGCGGAGAAGTTATCTAAGGCAGGAATAATGGTATTTTGTTGCATTTGTAAGTAAGAGATACCTCTTGAAGATAGACCACACCATACTGTTAGCCCTAGTAAATTAACGGCCTTCTGTTAAAATTATGTGTAGATTTGCGTTAGCCCAGTAAACACAACAGTTGTGCCTATTAATTATTCCATTGAGTTCAGAAATGGCTTCATTCGACCAAACAATTAATCTTAAACTTTTCATTTGTTTCACACTTGTCCCCTTATCATTCACAAACTACTTGGATCGTCTTCATTTAATGCATGTAGATATTTTGAGATGCATAGTCTCCACTTGTGACCTTGAATAATTCTATGAACGCTATCTTTTTAAATACCAGCTTCACGAAAACATTACCTGAGAGATTTCTTTTGGGAACGAGTAAAGGTTTGGATTAATAAAAACAGCATTTTAATTCTCGTTGAGGGTTTTTCTTCGTCCAGACAGTCCTTTGTTTACATTTCCCATTGTTCCATTGGTTTTGTCACGAATTCATGTAATTTTGTATTGGTGGTGGTGGTGTTCCAAATACCATTTCCCAACGTCTTTAAACCTCTTTAACATTCTCAGTTTCCAATGACACTTCAAAATTCACTTACGTTGGTAAAAAGTGAACTGAACTTCAGCCATGTTTGAAATAAAAAACAGAAATGATAAGAATGAGTTACGTCAATAAAAAACAGGAGTTTTCAACTATCAGCTGATTTGGTCTTGCCATTTCTATCTATGATCGATTCCTAGCAACAGCCTTTCAAATAGTGAATGCATTCTCTCTCTCTCTCTCTCTCTCTCTCTCTCTCTCTCTCTCTCTCTCTCTCTCTCTCTCTCTCTCTCTCTCTATCTCTCTCTCTCTCTCTCTCTCTCTCTCTCTCTCTCTCTCTCTCTCTCTCTCTCTCTCTCTCTCTCTCTCTCTCTCTCTCTCTCTCTCTCTCTCTCTCTCTCTCTCTCTCTCTCTCTCTCTCTCTCTCACACACACACACACACACACACACACACACACACACACAAATCTAGTTTTACTGTATATTTAATCTAACGTATATTTCAATATATTGAACATATCTAGAACTTTGAAACTTTAATGTCACACTTTGAGTTCTCAAATCTATCATCACTCAACTAATACTAAAGACTACTTCATTCAATAATATCCGCATAGCATAATCATAACAAAACTAATATATCCCTTAAGCTACATGGTATTTAAACAAACATGAAATACCATGTAAAGAAATGAATATTGAAAACTTTATGGACTATTGTATATAAATCTATGGACATCTAGGTAAAGTTTTAAAAATAATAGTAACTTACGTTTATTATTAAATAATAATAATAGTTTATAATAAACTTAATAGTAAACTTACGTTTATTAAGTTTATAGTGCAAAAAAAAAATATTATAAAGTTAATCCAAAAAAAAGCTCACTCCATAACAGCAGCTATGTTGTATAACGTCTCGATTCGTTCCTAAATATAGAAAACCTTTATTGATTCACGTTAATGGGAACTGGCAAAAATGAAGTTATTTAAGACGTACGTGTTGGAATCAAATAAATGTCAATGTTTACAAATAAATAAGTAACCAAATTATTTTTAAAATAACATTACATGCTACAGTAACAACAATAAAAATTACAATAGCAATATTTAAGGTATTTAAAATCAAATTAAGTCTTTTCTGGTACATTTTTGAATCTTGTATTTCAATAAAAACATTTCTCTCTTATTTGTCAATAAAATGTGACATGAAGGTTAAAACGATGAGCCAATCGAAAATTAGGTTACTTCTTTTTTCACCGGCAAGTGTAATAAAATGCTATCTATACAACATAATATTATTTTTTAACATGATTAGACAGAAAATTTTGAAGGTTCTTGAGGCATAATTCTGTAAGTGAAAGAGGTATTTTGAAATTTTGATAAAAAATAGTCCAACTGATTGTATTCCAGGAACGATTGTATGGACAGCTGAAAGTGAAGACACGAAGTAAGACAATTCGCATAGTTTTTTAAAAAGCAGTGGAATCCAAAATCTATATTTTGTACTTTGTTTATTTTGGCATAGCTATAATGGTAAATAATATAAGAGAGTAACAACTAAAATTGGGTCAAATCTATTTGTTTTCTAATTGTGGATAGAAATAATAAAATGTGATTTCAGAGATGTTGTAATGTCTAAAAATAATATAATGTCACGTAGGCCTAAAGAAAGATTTATTTTTATCCTTGAATTTATTTTATCTATCTTGCCGTTCCACTAATGACAACCAACTCAATGCTTTTATAATATCAATAGAGTTAAAGTTAATCTATAATCTATTCATGTATAATAGGCATATTTGTATCAAGAAAATAATAATAATGTCGTCTTTGCTGACATTGGAGTGAAATGATAGACTTGTAATCAATTATTTAATGTTTCGTGTTTATGACTTATCATAAAATTATCAATTTAAATATGACAATTCCTCCTGCTTTATTAAATGTGTACAACTATCTTTAACCTAATCAACTAACACTTATATTAGACAAACCTTTTGCCTTTTCCTTATTCTCTTTACTTAATGATAGGCCGTTGCCAAAGTTACAAAGTAGCACAGGCCACTTAAATTGTATTGCGAGACTAGTATTTTTGTAATGAACCTAACAATTTGAAAATGTTTAAAATTTTGTACATTTTATAAATAACGAAGGAAATGTTCAGAAATGTATTATTGCCTTGAACCCAAACATATTACAGGTGAGAGAAGATTAACTTCCCATTCCATTCCACTCAACACTATTACGGCACTGTTCCTCTCCTTGTGATGTTATCTTTCATTATTAATGTAAACAAAAACTTATTACGCAATAACTTTATTTACTTGAAATACTGATGCACAAGGAAGGTTTTTTTCTTCACTTAATACTTCAGGTATTGGAAGAAGAAATAAAGTTCTGTCTTCTATTAGTTCCGGAATATCGACAGAGCTGCGTGCCAGTAATGCATCCTTCTCCTCTTTATAATTCTAATTTTGAACATTCCCGTCACTTTACATAACAAATATTTTATAATATAACTATCACTCTAATTGCAAAAATACTTATTTTACAATAATATATAAATGATCAGGAATACTTTTGGACTATTTCCAGCGTTTAATATTAACGAATATCTTGAAACTGTACTACAAGTTTTTAAAACATTTAATATTTTACTTTTTAAACATTATTGATTACTAATGTCCTACTAGTTGACGATTTAATAATCCTTGTTAGGTATAAAATATCATAAAACAATTATTAAAATACATTTACCAAACATTGTATTAAGTTAAATATAAAATTATAACAAGAAATTCTTACAATTTGTATTATAACTACGGTATTTCATCTGCTATTATGCTACCAAGTCCACTATTCTCAACAATGCTTCCGACTATATGTGTACTAAAGTCAAAGCTATGGCCTGCCTAAATTATCAAAGTGTCATACCTCGGCTGTGACATTGATTTTAAAGTGCAGTGCAAATAAAGTATTTATACTGGTTTAGGCAGAAGTGTGGAGACACCCTGTTGCCTTTTTAACGGGTGAACATAGGAAAACTGAAAGCAGGACCACTTTTTAGATAATAAAAATGTACTTTTTTTTAGTATAGGACGACTTTTCCCATGCCCCCGAAATGGAGGATTTTGGGGGCAACTAAAGAATTTTAAGTGAAAAGCCCCATTGAGTGACACGTCTTTTTAAAAAAAAGAAAAAAAGAAGAACGAAACCATGTAAACAATGTCGACTGATTGAAATCTTAAGATCTGCTTACATTAACATTTTTTTAAACACTGTTATGCTGTTAGTAAGTAAAGAATTACACGTAAAACAAATTTTAATGAAATCAAAAACTTCCTATTTTTTGGTAAAAATATTTTATTGGTACTTACAAATATAATAGTAAATACTTACAACATAAAAGTATTTAGTTAAATGTACCTACAAATAACTATTTATAGCATATGCTGAAATTACTCCCCCTGGATGGTCTCACAATGTGGTAGCCTATTGAAAAATGGTGACACGATTAGTAGTAAGGATTCCCGTACAACTCTTTAGATTTTTCTTCTACTATTCCATATCTCAGATCGTTAATGCAATGTGGTTTGGTTTTATATACGTTATGACCCCACACAAAGTAGTCAAGTGGTGACAAATGGAACCAAACTGGATTAACATTATTACTGGGTAACTGGACAGTTGGAATAATCTGTTGGAGTATTATCAGGTACACTTCGGCATGATTTCTTTCAATAAAGAACGTTCCAACAAATTATTGATATGCAAGCCAAACTTTTTTTCAGGAGATGTTGTTTTTTCATCCAGTGAAAGTTAACATCACTCTATAGATACAGTTGTGCCTCTTAACATATCTGTTTAACATAAAGATGCTTCGTCTGAGAAAACAATCTTGTTTAATTTTATTTTATTACAATATTAGCAATATTTGTTATCATTAACTCGCAAAATTCTTCTCCAGGATCGTAGTCGTCATCATAAAGTTCCTGAACCAAATGAATTTTATTTGCTTTATATATGTATTATTGTGTACAATTTTGCACACTGATCTTTGGAAAATTCCTAAATCTTGGGAAAGAGAACTTTTGAGGCACGAGGATTTTCGATAACACATTGCAAAATATCCAGTCACTTTTCTTCGTTTGTAGCAGATTTAGGTTTCCTGATTTGGGACGGTCCTTGACACTGTTAATTATTCTACTCATGATTTATTATGTAGGACTGCGATTAGAAAAGAATCATTAAATAAGTTCTTCATCTTATCATAAGATCTACTTTGATCACTATAGTCTCGCATCATTAAGAGAAAGATAGTTTCTAGATTACACTTAGAAAAACTTATAAAGGAAAAATAATTGAAGACAAACCTACCATCAAAACCAATATAGAAATACTTTACTGTGAGTAACACCGACTTATGTTCAGTTAATTCACTGCAAAGTGTGACTAAATCATCTCGCGCTTAACACTTGAAGAAAGGTAAAAATAAGTGGTTTACCAAAGTAAAACTGTTTGCTAAACTACTCTAATCACACTAAAACCCTTTTCGTTATTAGACTAATGTATCATCTCGGAACAAATAGTTTGTGATTTTTCGTATTAGTGTGCAGTTATTTTGAATTTTGAATTTTTATCACTCAGGAATATTTTTAATCTTGTGTTTCTTTTTTTCTTTCTTGCCGTTTGATATTCATATTCTAGATTTTTTTCTTGATAAAGAGAGTTTATCCTGAAGCGGCCTGTATTTGTTTTACACAAATAATACAAATGTCATAATAAAATATATTATTAATAGGACAATGTCAAATATTTTTAATTAATGTTCTGTTTTTAGTAAACGTCCATTTTATGATAAAACAAAAACTCGAACACAAGATCTCAGAAAAATTACATTTACTTAATCAAACGCGTTTCAACGACAAAGTCGTCACCCTAAGTGATACATGTTGTATTCTATTTAAGTGGTCACATTTCTTATGTTTTAAATACCCGATCAGTCTCATGTACTTTGATCAAAACTTAGAATTGGCCTCCGCCAAAATGTTTCGGTAATATTACCTCATAAAATAAATTCTAAATCAACACCTAATTCTGAACAGGAAGACGTTTTAACGATTAAGTCCTCTTTCTTCTATATAAATTAACACTTCATAAGGAAACATTTAGAAATAGGTGAAGTAAGGTCTGATCAATAAAATGAGAATAACGCCTCGATTTTGGTAAACATGAAATCAACAATGTTAAAAATGGTTTAATATCAGATGCGTGCTGATTACAACAAGGAGAGACTCGGTTGTTGAAACTTCCCTTGTTAAGACACAAAAAGTAAAATCCCTTATTACTGGATATCTAACACAAATTTGAGACGTTAACAATCGATAGCATTACGTAGGTCTGTGAACGCGTTGCTCTTAACGAACAACTTTATAACTAAACTCTTCAAACTTTTAAATCTCTGAAGTTTGAAAGCAAAATTACTGAATAACAATGAGTTCCGTGTTACTCTAATTTTATATGAACTGAAATGAATCGGCAAAAACATTTTTTGAATATTAAATAAAAAATTATATTACAGAACATCAACTCTTAAAACTTTGAACAATTTTAACTATCCTTCACTAAAGTATTAATGCAACTGTTAAATTTAGTGTAATGTCACGTTATTTAGAAGAGAACCGCAATTTGGAAACTTTTTAATAACTCAATTAAATAGACTGTTACATCAGAATATGGGTTCATTCAATATGTCCTCCATCCATCATCACACAACTAATACTTAAGTTACTTACTATTTATTATCCACATCATATAATCTTGGGGAATATTATAACTCCTAAACTCCATAGTACTTAAATAAATATTGAATGACTAGTAAGGAAAATAACATTGAAACATTTATGGGGTAGTTGCGTAGAGTTTGAAAATATGATTACATGTAGCTCACGTTTAGGTTTATAGTGCAAACAAATTATACAAAATTAAATAAAGTTAATACAAAACATGTAACTTGTTAATAGCAGTCATTTCATATAATCTCAGTCGGTCGTTTCGTACCTAGTACGAAAAAAACTTTATCGACTCACGTTCCATAGCAACTGGTAAAAATGTATTGTTTAAGATGTACAGTTGGAATTATATAACAATCTTTATAAATAAATAATTATTTTGTTAAAAGACTCCACAATGCCAGAGTAATTGCAATAATTATAATTGTGGCGATATTTTGAGGTTCGTATATTGTACTAAGTGAAAAATGTGTTTATCTCGTATTTTTCAATAACATGTGACGTAAATATACAAATGATAATGCATGGAATACAAGGTTATTTGGATTATTATCTGCAGGTGAAAACATTTATTTGGACTTTTTTTTCTTTTTTTTTACAATTACAATGGAAAATGTTAAGCTTTTTGAAACATATATGTGTATGTGAAAAACGTATTTTGAGCTTTTGATAAAAAATTGTTTAACAGATTCTGTACAGCTGATTAAAAGTACCCTAAGTTATTTTGTAAAAACAACTTTTTTCCATATTGTAATCCAAAACGATATTTCGTAAGTTATTTATTTTGTCATTGCTATAATAATAATTAATAACGTGTATATAAGAAAGTAACCTTTAAGATTATTATGCAGAACAACATCACTTATTGTCAATCTGAGGCACTACAAATTTACCCTTTATGATTTTACTCTACAAACTCGTTATGGAAATAATAAAAATGAGTTTTGTGTTGATTCTATGTTGGTGCACTCTGGGCATATATATTGTACATTAATTTCATAAATATTGTACATTAATCTTCTCTTCCAACAACAATTGTTAAATGTTTTAACAACATTTAATTCCACTCCATCCAAGTGAAACCATCTGTTAAATTAATGAAAAGAACCGGAATTTAATGACAAGAATGTAAAGACGATAATACATCATAATATCGGTTCATTCACTGAAGCCTCAATCAAGTAATAACGAATGGTGGTTAATTAATATCCACATCGCATAATAATAAGGAATGATTTATATATAAAAAAATAAATTTTAATATAAATATGAGAGAGAATAATATAAGTAAAACATTACTTTGAAGTTTAGGATTACTGTATGTAGTTTATGCATACGGTTGATATATTTAAACCCTTTTGTCATAAGAAGTGTTTATATACATATTAAATATTTCAAATTCAACCATGCAAAATTTGTCTTTGACTTGCCTGACATTGTATCAATTGACAAATGAAGCGTATATTTCAATAAAATGTATTGTTTCATCTGTCGTATTTTGAAATCGGTGTGGTGGGTATTAATTAAAAGCAGAACACTCATTTAAACAAAGAGACGCTGTCTTATAGATACACTTTTGAAATAACAAAAAGCACGTTGGTACAAAACACATTAGTGATAGATATCGTAAACTTTAGTAATATATATTAGTGCGGGCAACATTGATTAGCATTGTCTAGAGAAGATCGAATTACTACAATTTACATAAGTTCGATGCCTCACAGTTCTACAGTTATAGGGTGGAAAAAATAGGATCAACTTTTATTTTCTTGTTGGGTCTGAAGACACCCAGTATTGTGATATGCCCATCAATACTACCCGTAAGAGTGTTATGTGTCATTTTTGACTCACTATTAACTGAATTACAACATTTTAAAATAATTGAAATAGTTAAGTTGAAATGTTACATTATTTCATTTTAAAGTGATTTTGAATAGTGCAGGAAGATATCTTTTAAATTAATTATTATGTATCGAGTACTAAAGACAAAGCTCTGAGCATCACAGCTTTGAGCTACCACGAGGCACATTATCTATGCAAACTGAATACCCAATGTAGGTTATGTCCGATACCGGAGAGCTTGATATAATTTGCCACGTGTTTGGTTTCATGACTGGTAACTTTTGATTTGACTATCTACGGTTAACCTAATTTAATACCAATATTATTTCATTCTTTTTAATTGTAAAACATGAGTAATAATTTGAAATAAAATACACAAATCTGCCTTTATAATTTGAACAAGAAATCAGCACACTAGATGTTGACTAGTTATCAACTTGTAGAAATAACTGAATATGATTTCAGAGATGGTGTAATGTTTAAAAATAGACATTTAATGTCATATACGTTTAACCACGAATTGTTTTTCTCCTTGATTATACAATGCAACTCATTGTTGTGTAGATTTTTTTTATATAATACGACTAAAGCCATATTTTTTCTCGATTCTAGCATAATAGGCGTATATTTTTATGAATCATCAAGAACAAATAAGTAATTACTTCTTCCCTACAATTGTGTTGAAATGATAAAATATATTTTGACCGTTCCAAATTTAGTTTTACTTTCATTGCAAATTAATCCATTAATAAATTTTATACATGAAACTCGTTATCCTATACAGTCTTGTGAGTTACAAAATGTAGCATTAAGTTGTTACCATCTTAAAGTGTCTTAAGTCTTAAAGGTTTTTAAAGGCTTCATTCTGATTTGGAACAAAGCAAGAAAGGTATGAGATGAAGTTTATACTCCATTATTTATAGTCAGAAGTTTGTTAATTATATATTGTTCATTAGTAATTCATTTCATCATCCCTAGCAATAGTTATAACTCATTATTAACTTAAACAAAATTGATTACGTAGTAATTGTGCTTATGCTTAATATTGCATAAGAAGAAGTATATAGAGGTTATTTTCTTGACTACAGTCAACATGATTTGTCCTTCAATAGTTCTGGACTTGAACACGTTGCCAAATCTGCGGGTCAGTAAGTTCTATCTACACACTGCATGTCCTGTATTACTTGAGCCTCTGAATATTCCCGTCATTATAAATTAATTTATATCAAAGTTTAATTTGATTACAAAAATAGTAATTTCACAATCTACCGTACTGTAAATGTGTTCTCCTCTTCATAGTTTTATATATGTCAAAATTGTGATTATATCTGTTATTTTAATTGTGTGTTTTAATTTAATTTTTTTGACAAACAAAATGAGGTTTACTGTTATTGACAAGTGGAGAAGCGAAACCTATATATATATATATATATATATATATATATATATATATATATATATATATATATAAGTGAGTCTTACCCAGTGAATATTAATCTCCATACTATAAATGGTCTTCGACTCATAACGTCCAACTTAAACTTTAAGACAAATTAAAATACATTTAACAATTGCAAGAATATAGTCTGCCCGACAGCTTTCTCAACTACTATGCTATCAGCTGTCATAATGGTGATTTAATTATCCGTGCTATGTATGTAAAATTAGAGAACAATTATTATTAAAATATTTTTCTTAATAATGCCTATAGATTCACTGTTGTATAACAAGGCAATGGTTTTGGATTGCTTCGATTATCAGTGTCTACAAAGGCAAGTCTAGTGTGTTATAATCATGCTATTCATGCCTCAGCTGTGATGTGTGATAAGTTTATCTTCTCACGTTATGTCACAATATGCTGATTACGTATTGATTTAGACATTATCCATTTGTTGTATAGAAGGTTTACTAAGTTCAAGGTTTAACGCAAGTGTATTTGACATTGATTATAAACTTCAGTGCAAATAAAGTGTTTATACGATATCAACATTGTAACTTACAATTATTTCTTAACTGTGTTACTTGAAGTTAATATGCGGATATATTACTAAAAGTTTGTGTGCCCCAATCGAAATGATGAACATCGAAATACAAAACTTTTTCATATTTTTTTCCAAATTTTTTTTATAATATTCAATTTTATTAAACTGCTTGAGTAATTTCGATACTTACTTCATTAATTTTATCATCTGGTGTCTCATAAATTTCATTTACACCTACGTCATTGACAAAAAATTGTAGGCTATTGGAAAATTTTAATTACATATGGAAACAATATTACACGAAAAAATTTAGATAAAGTAGAGGCTAAATACTTCTAAATTTAGGTCCTTTAAAACTGAATAACCTTCATTGGAGTTACTATAAGATAACTATGAAAAGCATAACAACAAATTACAATAAAATATTCCATTATATGATATAATGAACAAAATAGAAAACGTTGTGAGATCTAGTAGATAAATCACAAATAGTTGAACATATCTGCTACGAAAATCATAATTTCAATTGGCAAAGATATATCACCGGGAAAAGATATAGAAACGAAAAATAGTCGAAGCCTCTATAAAAAGCTAACAATCAAACCTGTATACAAATAAAGCCGTTATGATTTCCTTAATAAAAACATAATTAAAAATTTCAAATTAGAAACCCTCTACTTTTGGTAAGACTACATCACTTTGTCCACTTGATTTGCCGCAAGGTAGGACTACAAGGTCATAGGCGACAGTATTGAAGGAGGGAAAGAGTTGGATAAAACCTCTTTAAACCTCTTTAGCACTAAAACTACTTTTTTTAGTTAATTAATGTATTATTCCGATTCAACTTAGTGCTGGTCATTTCTTGTGTTAGTGGTAGTGGTGTTCCGCTCAGATTTAGTTTTGCAACGGGTTTCTTTTTGAAGTTACTAGATTTAGTTTTAATTTCCCATTTTGTCTTTGACCTTTTCATGTTTTTTTCTCACTTGAAACTGAGGTTTATCCAAATTCTCAATAGTCCTGCATTAGTATTTATATATACAAACAATTGAAATGTCCTAATAAATTATATAGGTAAATGACGGGACAATGATCCTTTAATTTAAATGAATGTATATTTTTTCTTTAATATCACATCATGTGAATTTTAAAATATCTGACGCATGGAACAATATATTTAATAGGAATATACAATTCACTTGCCAAGTAATATAATGTCAGGCTCATCAAAGAAATATTTTATATCCTTTTAATTTATATATAGGCTACATATAAATGTGTATTCTGTGCATATTCAACTAAACTGTTCACGTAAAAACGTTTTAAATAATGAGTTGTATGAATGAAGAATAAATTACACACATTATTTCAAAATACGTTTTTACATATTTTATTTATGTGTTGTTTTGTTATTCAATATGTCTTTCAATACTATGATGTTTATTATTTAGAATACATTCTCTTAAATACGTAATGTCATGAGGATAAATCATGTATTCTTTATTGTTAGTAGAGTTATAAATAAAATGAAAGTATTCAACTGAAAAAAATAAACTATCTTGCCAATTTTTATAATTCTTGTTTCAAAGTTTCCACTTTTCGGAACTTAAATCTAATGTAAATGTAATAGTTTCGTCCACTTTGGTATAGATGAGTTAAAATTTATAAGAGTTTTAACACTCGATTATCCAGATAACAATGTTATTCCAAAATATTCATGAAATGTTGATAACGATTCTGTCCAAAGACTTTCATAGTAGGAACAACACATTACCAAATGTTACTGCGAATATTTAGTACCTTTCTTTAGTACCTATCTTCTATGTCAAGAGTAATGATCCCAAATATTCATCTACCTTATGTGTTACTTGATGTAGAACCTAAATACTTATATAAATTTTTACTATCTCTCCTTTCCGTTATATTATTATAAGGTATCATAAATATTATAGATTTTTTTTTTAACTGCCCGAATTTTGTGTACAAAAATATGAATTTTAGATTTCCCTGAATAAAAAGAATTGTTTTCACAATATGTTTGTCTATCTAATAATCAATTGTGAAAACCAAGCAGTCAACAAGTTTCGACAAAATTTATTATGTAGAGGTTATTGTTTTGGGAATATAACCTACTCTATTGTAGGTCAGGTTCAACTTTAATTAAAGTGAAACAACCTGGATACACTTCTCCTTGTACATTTGTTGAATGAATCCAATAAGTAAACATATTCATTACGTAATCAGTTATTGTTTACATTAGTAATGAGAGATAACATACAAGGCGAGGAACAGACATTGCTGTGTTGAGAGGAATGGAATGGAAAGTTAATCTTCACTCAGCTGAAGATATGTTTGGCTTCATTCCAAGAAACTTATTCATTACTATCATTATATATGTATAATTTGTAATATATATATATATATATATATATTTATATATATATACATTTTATAAAACTTTAAACATTTACGAATTATCAGTTCCATTACAAAATACTATATAGATATATAATTTAAATAGTCTATAATTTTCATTTTTTATCAATGTTCTCCTCTTATTTAATTTAATTTATTTTTTTATAAGTTTATAGAAGGCCTTTGTTACCTACTTGCGACAGCTGTTTCGCAACTCACCTATAGCATCTTCAAGCTTGAATCCAAATTGCATTTAGTCTTTACACTCACATCAAAATGTTATAACACAAACTATCATATAACATAAATTATGTACAACAATCTACATGTCAAAAGTTAAAATTTAAATTTTAATCAATAAAATTATTCCCTTTTTCTACCAAAATACATCTATTTAAACTTCTATCATTTCAATCAACTGTAGAGGAGAACAAATTTTTGTTTTTCTGTTAATGATTTATAAAAATGTTTGGTTACTGTTCACACATATGATTTAGACAAATAAATCGTTTTGGCAGTATTATAAAAACATTTAGTTGTTTATCATTACTTTTTTTCTTTTTATTATTATTTATTTATTTACAATTGCAACTAGTTAACAACTATCTAGCAATATTTCTCTGATGTAACTGGATGTGTGGTGAAAAAACGTCCAGAGTCGCCCATCACAACTACATTTCGATCACGTGTATCAATCCTGCACCAAGTCAACAGGTTTCTTTCTCTTCATCCTCCGCACCTGTGGGACGTTGCTGACCCAATGTGGCACCTCTACATTTTGATGATCACGGAGTCTGGTTACATGTTTTCCAGCATATTTTTGTATCTCTTCGTGCACCAAAGGCATCTTCAAATCTCGATGGATATCTCTATTGCGGACATACCATGGTGCTTTGACAATACTACGAAGCACTTTATTTAGAAATGTCTGAATTACTTGGATGTTACTTTTTTCGTGCATCTCCCACAACTGAATTCCGTAAGTCCAGATGGGTTTTAAGATTTGCCTATATAAAAGCAGTTTATTATGTACGGACAATTCCGAGTTCCAACCAATAAGCAAGTACATTTGTCTGTACTTCATTCCTAGTTGTTCACGTTTCATTTTTACGTGTGACTTCCAGCAAAGTTTAGCACCCAGAGTCACCTCTAGATACTTTGCTTCGTTTGCATGTGGAATAGTTTTCCCATTAATTATCACTGGCTGATACACATAGTGCTTGTTAGTAAAGTTAACATGAGTACACTTTTCCTCATTCAGTTTAATGCGCCATTTCCTAGTCCAGCTGTTAACGCTATCGATAGCTGATTACAACTTGCCAGTAGCTGTTCCCATATCTTGTCCAGTAGCAAGCAGGCCAGTGTCGTCCGCGAATGTTGCTGTCAAAACCACATCATTCTTTGGGATCTCACTTATGAAAAGCAAATAAAAAGTAGGCCCAAGGACTACCCTGAGGGACTGCAGCAGCAATACTTTTTAATGCACAATACTCCTCACCATGTTTTACTCTGAAATATCTGTCAGATGTATATGGTTTTAGAATCTCGCTCATTTGTCTCGGTAAATAGCTATCAAGCTTATTTTCCCATCTCTCGTGCCACACTATATCTCAGGCTTGAGCCACATCCAAAAATATAGTCGCACATATTTTTTCTCTTCTAATGATCACTATATGACATCAGTTATGCGATGCACTTGGTCTATAGTCGAGTGCCTACTACGAAACCCAAGCTGATGAGTTGGAAAAATCTGCCTAGCTTCAATAATTGGCTTAAATCGTTTTAAAAGTAGCCTTTCGAAAAGTTTTCCTATAATAGGTAATGATTTGTAAAAATGTTTGGATACTGTTCACACATATGATTTAGACAAATAAATCATTTTGGCAGTATTATAAAAAAAATTAGTTGTTTATCATTAGCTGAATTCAAATTTAGTTCATGTTAATTCAATAATACAAAGAAGAAGTTTTTATTAATTTAGGCCAACGTAACAACTTTTTTTCACGAAATTCAGCTATTTATGAATATGTTTCTATATATGAATTTACCAAAGTGGTTTGGTATTCAAACTTAAAGACGGAACTCTAAATTTTATTAGAAAATGTT
Source organism: Aphrophora alni (assembly GCA_963513935.1). Classification (NCBI taxonomy): domain Eukaryota; kingdom Metazoa; phylum Arthropoda; class Insecta; order Hemiptera; family Aphrophoridae; genus Aphrophora; species Aphrophora alni. The sequence continues at coordinate 92,725,011 of OY740766.1, forward strand.
GCTTGTATTTCAAGTTCAAAAGGAGTAAGGTTAACTGAAGATAACAAATTAAAAGAAATTAAAAGTCAACCTGGCATGAATTAAAACACGTGGTATAACATCTAGCCCATTTTATCAATCATTCCCTCCCTTTGGTCTAAGAGATTATGTCTCTACTGAAAACTGAAAACAGTATAACTCAATTTCAACACATTGCTTAAAATGGCAGTTGCTAAATAATTGAAGAATCATTTTCTGGCTACTATAGCAACCACCAATATATAAATATTTACCTAAAATGTAGCGTAAGTGTTACATTTAATTAAGAAAAAACATTGTCACCGAATATGGCGGTAAATACTTTCACGGATGAAAGTGATGGACCCAAGTGTCCTAACAGTTAAATCTATACAAATAAACAAAGGACCAGTCAAAATACCAAACTTATCGCACCATAATGTGCAATATGTGGTAATTAGGATATTCTCCAAACAATGCTAATCTATGTTGTCCGCGCTACCATACTTTACGTATTGTCTAACTTTACTTATCTATCACTAATCAGTTTGTTAATCCCAATTAGTTTAGTTAGTTCACAACTGAATCAATAGGGCAATGTCTCTTTGTTTCACATCCCGTCACTGGGACTACAAACTATCCAACGTATGGAACAATACAATTAATTAATCAATATCTATATTTCACTTGTCACTTAATGCAATCCCTGGTTTATCAACAAAATAATAACATGTTCTTTGGTTATGTTTGAAATATTTAATGTGTTCAAATAAATTGTGCACAATTCTATATATTTCAGTGGTCTGTGAAAACTCCACATAATATGTTTCAGTGATATTTTATTTATATTTTGTTATACTCTATTTGTTTAAAAATTTTCCATTCTCTACGATTATGTGACGAGGATATCAATAAATCGTACATTCATTAATAATAAAATTAAGTGATGATAGATTGAGGTTATACTGAATGCACCAATATTCTGTTGTGTGTTTGTCTTTTTAATTTTAATTATCAAATTTTGGTTCTCCTCTTTTAAACGTGAACCTGTCGTCAATATAAGACATGCATCGAGTTATTTGGAGTGTAGTTAACATTCTTAAAGTTTCTTCTTCCATATTCATTTAATATGTTAATGACGATTCTGCTCAGAGAATGTCAAACTAGAAACAACACGAAATTTATTGATATCATTCCATAGCGAGTTTGTGTTCATACATATAAAATGGCGGATATTTATTGCATCAGTTTGTATAACAAGAGCAGTATTGCTGAAAATTTTCATCTGATGTACATATAGGTACTTATCACAATTCTAACGAATCGTTACTAGAGCACAGATAAATGTAAATACCTCTTAGATTATTATTGAATTGTCATTTTAATCTTTAGATACTGTAAAGTACGAGAAAATTACGATTCAATGGAATGCAAAATTAAAATGTGCATTTCTGGGGAATATCTTAATATTACCTTTCAAATACATCAAACAACACTAAGGTTATAATGCATGTAGCCTACTGATGAACACGCAGTCTTACATAATTTCTTAATTATTTATTTATAAACTTCATTCCTACATACAGTCTGTATCTTAAACCATTTCATTTATCTAGTTGTCAACGAACGTAAGATAATTATGTTTTTAGGAAAGAAACGGTAAATTAACATTATAAGATGTGTCAGTACTTACTAAATAGCTTTTTAAATACATTTAAATAGTTGTAACCTTCCATAACAGCTATTTTGCACTAAAAACCCATGCTTCAACACATTTTCGACTTTCTTTAGAATCACCAATATTTAGTACTAAGTCCTACTTGTTTTAATACATTATAATAACAGTAAATTTACTTAAATTTTGTTGCAAATCTTATTTAAGTTTTTAATACATCAGTTGAATTTACTAAAGGCGTTGCTAAATAAACAAAATTCAAACTCAATCTTGATTTGCCGACATCAGTTTAATTCCACAATGGACTAACCAACATTATTACTTATACTAATACTACTAATACATAATAATAATTATATAATACTTCCATTGGATGTTACATGAGAGTGTAAAATTTATCTCATCCTTAAAATATTGGGGGGGGGGGGAATTATATCTTTTGTAATCAGCGGCATCAGAAAATAAAAAATATCGTAAAGTTCTTAAAATTTTGAGAGTATATATTAAAAACAATCAATCTAGAATATTGAAAGCAACAATTGTACACATTACAAATAAACACATATTTGTGTACTACTTTCCTCCGTTCTACGATACATAAATACGGGTTTTGAATTCCCCTAAATTAACAAAATTATTTTTTACATGATGTCTGTCGTCATTTGTATATGTAGCAATTCAAAATCATTAGTTGACACTACGCCGTAGCCTACTTCTCACTTCCTAATTAAACTATAGTTGGAGACCCAATGTATAATACATAGCATAGTATACAACAGTTCATTTTTTTAATAGATGTGAAAACAAAATGTGGGGTCAGTCAAGGTAAAAAATCCTCTTTTACATGACGGCGTTCAATTTTCTCTTTTTGTAAATTATTCTTGTTCTGTAATATTTTGCTACATCCAGTTTGCCAAAAGTAAAATTTCAACGAAATTTGTACTGATGATTTTAAAAAATTCGTAATTAATTCCATTGACCGAATTTTTAATTTTTACCGATAACCCAAGAGACGGCATTTTGGAAAGATAGCGAGTAGTATGTTTTATTCATATTCTTGGAACAAAATTTGATTTAAATCGTTAAAGCCAATTTCGATAAAACCGTAATTTTATGTTTTTTTTTCTTACAGCAGCTACCCCAAATTTTAATTTATAAATGAACTGAAAATAAAGTAAGAGATAAGCTCAATGTCCATTCGTATGGACTGTAAAGCACTTCACATATGACAGACCATCTGGTTACAGACAGAAACCACTTTTTTTGAACTAAAGATACCTCAAAAACCAATATGTTTACAACAAACTCGAAATCATCTCAATACTCCATTTGGGCTATTGCTGCAGCTTTATTAATGGTAATCCCAAAATCTGAGCGTTATCATTATAGAATAGGACCATGAATTCATCTTGGACCATGAATATGAAATACCTTAAAACGTTTACTAAACCATTCTTAAATTGGTCAAAGTCATCATTCTGCAACAAACAATATCAACCTAATAACATGAAAGTTCCTCTTTAATTAAATTAAAACTCTGGAATACCCGAAGGGTAAATCAACATTTTAAATTAAATTAAATGTCAATGTAGTGTCCACTGTGGTCTAAACGTGAAACTTTATCAAGAGGATAAACGAATTAATACAAACTTCAGAAACTTAACCAACATGAAGATCCTTAATGACTCAGTTTTAAAGCTATCTTGAATGTCCAACACTAAATTCTGGTAAATATACATTTCAAGTTAGTAGGGTATTTGTTGACATTATATGTAAGAAATCACTTTCAGCTTTACGATTCAGCTTAATTGTAAATCCCTTTGAAATGATAATAATAAATATTTTTATTATTGTAAATTATTGAATGTTTAGAACCGGTAAATAGGAGTGCACGAGGTGTTGAAATTATTTTTAATGAATCAAGCTTATAAGAAGCTCAATTAGAGCAAAACCCTATTTATCACTTTTAGATGTGGGTTATTCAAAAACAATGGTGCAAAGTAAGGTTAATTTATTTGCAGACGAGGAGTCACAAAATCATGAAAACTGCATAAAACAATTTGTTATATTAACAAGTTTTAATTTACATTTTTTTAAATTTAATATGCACTACAAATGTTCGATATGAACGCTGTTAGTTACTCTGCAGATATCCAGTAGATATTCCAACTCTGCCCACACACCCTACAACGTTTCCTGTGATATGGATTGCACTGCTTCTGTTATGCGCTGTCTTTCAGGTTTTGAAGTGGTAAACTGTGTCTTTTATTGAACCCCCAGAAAAAAAATCGCAAGGAATTAGGTCCGGAGATAGTTCTGGCCAGCGCAACAGAGGTCGTTCTTCATTTCCAGAGCGACCAATCCAACGGTATGGCAAAGTAACTTTCGTACCTTAGATTTATAGTTTACAGGAGCACCATCTTGCTGAAAAACTACGTTTGGAATATCTTCCATAAACTGAGGAATGAGCCATTCTGACATATTTTCAAAATAAACGATGCCAGACACAGTACGTTCAATAAATAAGAAGGGTCCATACACTTTAAGGTTGTCAAGAGCACAAAAAACATTCAGTTTGGGTGAGTACCTTTCTTACTCAATAATCTCCTTTGGAATTTCTGATCCCCATATTACATTGTGGCGATTTACTTGTCCACTGAGGTGAAATGTAGTCTCGTCGCTGAACACTAGTCTGTCAGCAAATCCATCGTTTTCAAACTGTTCAATCATAGCAAACCAAAAATCTCTGCGCTTTGGCTTGTCAGTAAGCCTTAATGCTGTAACAGTTGCAGTTTGTACGGTTTAAGTCTCATCCGCTTGCACAAGACACGTCATACTGTGGTATCTGAAGTTCCTTACTTGCTTTGCGAGTTGATGTTTTAGAACTACGTGTATACTTAGCTTTAATTCTCTCTACAGCGTCCTCCGGGGTCTGTGGACGGCCCGAACTCTTCTTGGCACACAAACACCCAGTTGACTTATACTCCCTCATCAAACGAGCTAAGCAGTTCCGATGAGGAAGATCCGTTCTGAATTTTGTTCGAAAGCTCCGTTGAACACTTGCAACAGCACAAGTTCGAGCGAACTTCAAAACACAAAACGCATTTTCTTACTTTGTGGTAGCCATTTGATAAACTGTTAAGAGTATGTCTACCAAGCAACCAAGACAAAACATAACTTTATCAAAACAAACTTATAAACATGCTCTTTCCATTGTTGCAGCAATCAGTTGTTTTATTCATGGAAACAGAAGTACCAACTGTTTAGTTTTACACCATTCTTTTTGAATCACCCCCTATTTCAGAACAAATTGTAATTTTAATATTTCTCATGGTACCTGTATTATATAATAGCTATATTTATCTTTTGTATTAGTAGGTAAAATAACATATATTGGGCTAGCAGCTACATAGTGAAGTAGTGGGTTAGTATATTGTGTTGTAACGTTTCTTCTGGTATGCCTGTGTATGGTTTATCACATGACATCTATTCTACAATGACATTAAATATCATTTTTACTAAGTTTTTCTGAGAAATATGAATATTGTTCTAAGTCTATAAAACGTAATTGTATCATCAATTACGGTATGAGGAATCTCATTTTTCTCATCCCTGTCTGTGCAAAATGTAATGTGAGAATGTTCTAGAACAATGCAATATCAGAAAAGAATGCCTTAGTAATCTGTTTTATTTATGTGTATTAATGAGTTAGGCTTTAATAATGGAACGGCCGTCATATGTCGTGACAACTAATTAGCTGTGAGCTGGTTGAAGAATTCCTGGAACATTAACTTTCTGCACCAACATATGAACTACAAGTGTGAGATAGAAAAACTAGCTGTCCTTAAGTGTTACTCCGCTACATTAGCCATGTGGTCGTTTTAGAAATATCAATAGGCCTACAAATAACGAGTACAAAGCTAATAGATTATAATTGCAATGAATCCCTAGTCCCATTGACTTTAAAACTTTGTGAGAGTGTTTTCTGTTTATATCTTCACTCCCTGATATAATGATTGTGGAGCGTTAAAACACTGTGGATGCTTCCTAAGTCTAAGTGCTCACTTCTGATATTAATATTAACATATCTCTAATTTTTAAGAATTTCCGACAGTCGAGATTACGAAATGTCCACTGATTTTACACGCATCAATAATTTTTTCATAATTTTTGCTTATTGTATATCTTAAATTTGTTTGTTTATTTTTTTTCTATAGATTAACTTAAGTTTACCCCCATTTCACGTTAGCATTTAGTTTACTTAAACCTTCATAATTTAAATGATTACAAGTGTTTTTATTTTTTTGTAAATGGTATGTTATAAAATATGTTTTACATAAAATACTAATTTATTTTGTTAATAGTTTCAAAATATCTAAAATATGTAGGTTATAAAAGGAAACAAGAAACGGTAATAATAGTAAGCGTAGAATTGTGATAGATAAAGAGAAAACTAAATTAACCAATATTTTAATGTATAGTCGTATTTATAATCCTAGTTAAAAAATTTCCAAATTCCTGTTCTCCTATCTGGAAAGCAACCTAAAGTAAAATTTATAGTCGCATATACCTGAGTGTAGTAGTGTTAAAATTGTTATTTTGGAAGAGAATTGTCCACCTCAAATTCGTAATATGTTGATAACAATTCTATCTAGAGAGCATCAAAATATAAACAAGACGAAAGTCATCGTTATTATTTTGTTTTTCAACTTCATGAATTATATTTGTGAAGAATAAAGTCATTAAGAACGAATACGTAGTTTCTCTGTTCTAACATCAAGGTTAAGGTACCAAAATATTCCTCTAAGGTTTAATTAAATTTAATTGTTACTCTTTCATATTTACTTAAATAAATATTGATATGCTAAAATATACAATATCGATACTTTTACATAGATACAGACTTTAGATTCACACAATGAAAAAAACAAAAAGATATGATAGAGTATGATTAATTGAACTAATTATGATCAAAATTTAAAAATACGTTATACACATACAATTTTTTTTTCAAACAACATGACTATTTTATTTCTAATTGTTTTTTAGGAAAAAAATATTTTCGATTGATTTCTAATTTCATTACTCTGTTCATTTCTTGCCCGATAACGAATTCAAATAACCTGGTTATGTATTGCAACATCCCATTCATCTGAATGTCACACATTAATTAGTGTTAAGTTGAGAGGTATCACGTTTCAATTACGTCAAAATTAAAATTAAGGAAATGTTTTTCCTGTTTTGTTTTCCTTGTCAAACTATCCTCAATTAATCCAATAGGATTATTAGTTTCGATAGTTTTTTCGGCCATCATCAAATCCGTGGTATTAGTTAATTTGTGAATTTCGTTATGAAATTCGATTAAAAATATAATCAAATCTATAAGCCTATATGTGTTTTAAAATTGATTTAAATTTAAATTTAAATTTCACCGTATTAAATTATTTTTACATTCATATTTAAGGTAAATAAATAACCTATAGATAATACAACACTGGAGATAATGTAAGTTAGAGCAATCGGATATGCTTAAGTGCAAGTGAGATGTCACTTATCGCCAGCAATCCTTTTACTTTGTCTTCGTTCACTTACACGACACATATTTCGAACATTTATCATCGGGTTTAACAAAAAACACAAAACATAACATATATATTATTATTGTAATTATCTTTACCGACACTTCACCTCCAATGGGAGACGGCCCACGAGGAGTCTATACAGTAGTTATTTGAGAGAAAACAGGTCACACATAATGTGGTATTAGCTCATTCTGTCCAAAGATGTTGAGGATTTTCAATAACCCAAACTCCTTACACATTATGTTGTAAGTTAGCTCTTAAAACTAAGTACAACTATTACAGGCCTATTATTTATAGGATTATAATTTTGTAAATATTTTTAAACAAATTAAGTAATTAAAACCCAAAGAATAAAAATATTAAAATTAGTTGGTCAACAGTCCTGTAGAACTTAAAATTTAATAAACGTGTAAAGTTTGTATTATTTTATTTACCCTTTTCATAAACACCTCCTTTCCAAAGTTTAACGTTAAGACCCCGAACTTAGTAGACTCTACAATAACATTTCATTTTAAAATGTTTTCTCTCACAGTTTCTCTGCCGTTTCAAAACCATATAATTAAAAAGAAGCTTTGATGTTGTTTAGGTTCATTCAATATCTCTCTCTCTCTCTCTCTCTCTCTCTCTCTCTCTCTCTCTCTCTCTCTCTCTCTCTCTCTCTCTCTCTCTCTCTCTCTCTCTCTCTCTCTCTCTCTCTCTCTCTCTCTCTCTCTGTCTGTCTGTCTCTTTCTCTTTTTCGACTCATTATCGTTATGATTAGTTTGTTTGTTAATAATATTTTACATGACAGTTTGTTCCTTCTATCAGGTATTGATATTTAATAATAGGTTACAAAAGAACATATAATAACCACTTGTAGTTGATTATTTTTGTTTTTCTGTTATGTTTGTTATGGTCATTACTTAAGATAATTGTTGTAAATGTACTTCTAATAACAATGAAGAATTATTTCTTATTTAATTCAATACGATTCATTCATTACATCAATTAGCACTCAAAACCATGCATGCAGCGTCGTGTTATAAAGTATTTATTTACTCTTGTTTTTACAGAAAGTACTATATTAAATGGTTTTGTTTTCTTGAAACATTGTATTTAATTCAGTCAACTGGTGTGTAATTAATTGTTTTTGGAAGAAGATATATTTTTTAAATCGTCACTGAAAATCAGTTTATTGTTATACACGTGATTATTATCTCTAATCTCTTTATAATATTAAATTCAAAAGTAAATCAATTTGTAACAACAAATTAATAACGATCACCTACAACAGATCGTTCACTAAACATCTATGTATATACTATGTTTTCATGTTCTTACATACTAAGTTTCCCAAAAGTTCGGCACTTTTATGCAATAGTAATCAAGAAATAACTCACAAAAAATGTTTTAGGAATATATTGAAGACTAAAAATCCCACTTTTAGAGTATAGTAACATTTTAATCTGCTCCAGAAATTTTAGTTTTTAAAACAAATCATAAATTTGGAATGTAAACTCTATCGAGCTCTCATGTTAAAGTGATTAAGGAGTAGAAAAACACCACGCAAAATGAGTTGCTATGTTGCCCATATCTAAAATGGCAACTGAATGAAATTAAAAATAGAATACACATCACATATCAAAACGTTTAACAATTATAACTGCACTCTACCTAAGCGGATTCATCTGTTGAATTGACGATAAATGCATGTTTCAAATAGCTGATTGGGATTTTGATAACAAGACTATCACAGTTCATTCAATTGGTTTTCAATATATTTACTAATACTAAAATACATATAACCTATTAATACCCTCATCACATAATTATGAAGGATGATTACATAATATGAAGGATGCTCTCTTCAATAAGCATCCTAGTATTTAAATAAATAATAAATATAAATAACATTGCGGAAACGTTTATGGAGTACTGTGTGTATATTTGTACATTCAACAGATGAACTTAAAGGCCATTGCAATGTAGTAGTTTTATAGTATACACATTATATATTCCCAATAAAACCATACAACATATTTATTTAATAATCCTGACATTATATATTGTGTAATGTGGACTTGACATTGTGATTAAATGTATTTTTTCATACATCAGATTTTTTAAATTCCATTTGATGGAATGTTTATTGAATTATATAAAACAATAAATATCTTATTGATATATTTTTGCACTAACGTACGGAATTATATAGTCATCTGGGATTAACAAACACATTAGTGATAGATAATGAAAAATTAGACAATGCATGGTTCTTCTAACAACATAGATTACTATTGTTTACAGAAGATCCTAATTACAACAGTCTCCATATTAAAGTGAATTGACCTTACAATTCTAAATATGACCTGTTGAGTGTGTGTTTGTATATATATTAGAATTTAAATCTATTATAAACAAGTCTACATAATAGAACTTATTTAACTCTGAAGACGATATGGACTGAAATGTTCATCCATTTTACCTGTAAGAGTGGATTACTCCATTTTTGACTCGCAATTAACCGATTAGCTACATAAAGTTATTATATTTCAACTTGATTTTGGGAAAATATTTATAAGTGGTAGTTGACACAACAATTGGACCTTGATTTTAAATCAAATGCAATTTAAACTGAGAATGTGTTTATAGCACAAGCAATCAAATTTACAACCAATTTAAATAAATTAGTTTTTTTTCACGGTTCACTTACACTTTTCGACAAACAAATACCAAACTGACATTTTTTGTGACGAATATATTTGGTTGGTTTTGCATTTTAGCTATGGGGTGGACATGTGAGATATTTTGTGCAATGTTTTCCCTCCACTTATTTAGATATTTAGCAGGTTTTTTGAACTGATATACGAGTGCTAAGTATCAAAGCTTTTAATTTTGAGAGAACTGGACTGTTTTGAGACCAAATGGAGATTGTGTCCAGTATTATGAAAGGAGAGAACTAAACATTATTATACCACAATTTGGATTTATAGCTGGTTTACTTGGGATTTAGCTATCCACCGTTAACCTAATTTACTTCCAATATTTTATGTCACTATTTTCAACATATAAAATATAAACAATTATTAATAATAAAATACACAATTACAATTTTATTATGTGCACAAGAAACCGGCATACTAAATTATAGCTTATTATTAATGAACTTTGAGAAAGAACTGAATGCGAATTCGATATTGTAATGTCTAACTATACATTAAGTATTAAGTAGTCGTAAATAGGAGATTATTTAGCCTTGAATTAATTTGATCTACAATCTACTTCCAGCAACGCAAAGCCTTTAAATTTAACTGAAACTAATATTTGTCCAAGAGTGATTAGTGTAAAATAGCGGTTAAAAGCTCATAGAATTTTAATGAATTAACTAGTGTTTCGTGCTTCAGTATTTTTCATTTGTATTACTCATTTGTAATATTCAAATTTAAAATTCTCAATCACGATTGATTTGATTAATTTAAATTCCATGAGCTTAATCAACATATACCATAATAGCTATTACAGTACTGTGTCGCTTTACTTATTACAAACAAATTGAAATTATAGTGTAAATCTTCCATTTCAGAAAATGATTTTGAATTTAAATATATTTACCAATTTTTTTAAATTACAGAAATGCTAGGAAGATGTCAAAATATTAAATCGTAATAAAATGAGTTTAGGGAAATTTTAGATTTCGATCTAACGAAATTTGGTCTTACTCTCGTAGCAAATAAACTTCAGTAATTGTGTGCATGAAACTGATTACATTGTATCCTAAATTAGACAATATCCCTTATTCATGCTAATGATAAATAAATGTTTAGGTTATGTTACAATTCAATATACAGTATACGTTACGATATTAGGATATTGACAATAGTTCAAGGTAAAACGTGCCATTTTAATTATACTGAAGCTGAACATGTTTAATCTTATAATTCTTAAAAGAGTTTTTCGGAAATTTGTTGGAATGAATATAAATATAACTTCAAGGGAATCCAACAATAGTCATCGAAGTCAGTTCCTTATTTTGTGAGATTATCATATTCATAATTATTAACGTAATATTGTATACAAAAACTAACTTCATAATGTGATGCGTATAATGTGATGCGTATACTCAAAAATACTGTTTTGATTCAACAAACTCACAAGGACGAATGTTCTTGCTTTGAGATCTTATCTCATTATTATTGTTTACAAAGACTGGCTTCATATTAATGTTTTTACTCAGAATTAATGGATTGATTCAACAAAAGAAACAAGTAGGAATGTACACCTTGTGATCTTTACTCATTAAAAATGTTTAAAAAACTTACTTCATGTTAATATGTTTACTCAAATATACTGTTTTGATTCAACAAAAACACAAGGAAGAAGTACTCAGGTCTTGCCTTGTGATCTTATCTCATTAACATTATTTACAGAAACTGACTTAATAATAATATGTTTATTTAAAAAATACTGGATTAATTTAACAAAAGCACATGGAAGAATGTACATAAGGTATTACCTTGTGATCTTATCTCATTAATATTGTTTACAAAAACTGGCTTCATAATAATTTGTTTAATCAAAAATACTGGATTAATTCAACAGAAGCTCGAGAAAGAATGTACACACTTCCTACTTTGTATCTTATCTAATTTATAACGTTTATGAAAACTGACTTCATAATTTCATAATAATATATTTACGCAGAACTACTGGATTGATTCAACAAAAACACAAGGAAGAATGTATACAATTCTTGCCTTGTGATCTTTGCTCATTAATATCGTTTATTAATAATCAATACCACAAGCTATCATGTTGGGCCTGTAGATTATAGTTTTTAATATTTTGTGTTTGTGTATATGTTCGATTTATTAAGAGAAGTTTGTTGGAATGAACTCAAGCATTTTATTTAGGTAACAGAAGTTTACCATTCATTGCACTCAACACTACTACAGCGATGGCTGCCTTGTGATTTTATCTCATTAATAATGTAAACAAAACTGATTACGTATTAGGCCTAACTATGTTTATTCAAAAATACTGGATTGATTCACCACATACTGGAAGTGGTTCACCGCATTTCAGGTTGCTTTTAGTTACTCTATGTATCAAATATTGAAAGATTAAAAAATATTATTGGTTTATTTTTCATTAAATTTAGACATTAAAACATATTGCCAGATCTCCGGGCCAGCAAGTTCTAGTAAGCGCTTTTCTAAAATTATAGTTCTCTTTATTTTTAATATGAACTTATTTGTTTATTTAGTAACTTTAAAATGTTCAATTTTAAATCTTTTTACAAAAACACTAGTTTTGGAATTTAAGGTAAATAGCCAGGGATCTCAGGACCTCATTTATAGCAAGTAGCTTACGGGTATGGCAATTCCAAGATCTATAGCTGGATCTACGCCTTTCTTCAATTGTTCTTGCGCTAGACCTCTTTATTTTCTATCAGATCTCTCTTGACTTAATCTCGTTCTCTTCTGACCCTAATAACGCTTATAATGGTATCCAGGGCTAGGGGTCTCTATTTTATACTCTTTTCTTCTTTTTTTGGATGGCATTGATAATCTTCAATATTATTGCTTTTACAACAAACAAACTCACATATATATATTACACTCTACACTTTTTGTATGATACAATATAAAACTTCCGTGTTAGACAAACCTAAACTGTAACTCGAGATTGCAGATTGCTTTGAAATTAAGTTTTTAAGGAAATGTACAACCAGGTTAAACTTCTTAAATTAAAAAAAATATTTACCCTCTTGGTGAACATCTCCTTTGCAAAGTTTAAAATTAAGAACACGGAACTTAATAGACACTGCAAAAACATTTCATTTTAAAAACCGATTTACTATCCAAAAGTACCAGAGTATTAATATAATTAATTAAAGAAGACTTTCCATCTTATTCAGACATTGATCAATATTCGTTACCTGAAACTCTCACAGCCACTAAACTTACCTTACCTCCATTTCTCTCTTTCTTTTCCCCTCTTCTTCTTTCTCCCCTCTCTCTCTCCTCTCTCTCTCTCCCCTCACCTCTCTCTCCCCCTCCTCTCTTCTCCCCCTACCTCCCTCCCTCCACCACTCCCTCTATTTTTCATTCAAAATCTATTTATTAGAGTGTTGCGGCCGTAATGTGTAATATTTTAAAGACATTATTTAAATTATTTCATAATATTGGGGGGGGGGGTACTTTTACTGCCGACCATTTGAAACCGTTTTATCGTTTTTAGTGGTTAATGAACTTGTTAAATGTAATTATAAAATCAAGATAACTAATACTTTTGAACACAATTGCTAAAGTATAAACATATGTGTATGAAATGTTTCTGTTTCTTAATTACTCAAAACATTATTTGAGATAATGTTATAGGATTAGTGTTCTATAAGGGGTAACTACATATTTTCCAATGTCGGTTAACTAAAAAAAAATCAAAAAGCTGTTGCAATATTTGGAAATTTTCAACAACAACAAAAATTAAATCAAGGTTATAATAATTAAAAATAATTCATGATAAATGTAGATTTAATAATCATTTGATGAGGAGCTAGTAAATATGTTTGAAGACTTGAGTACGTAGAAATAAATCAAAACTGTATTGCGATCAAATAAGACACAATTGCTTATAAAACATTTTTAGGATTGTAAGATAAAGTGCAAAACTAGTATCTCACTTACTTGGATTATGTACCTCATAAATTTGTAAAAGGTTTAACCTAGGAGACCTTAATATTTAAAGTAAGCCCATAGAATGTGTACTGTTTTAATGTATTTATTGAAACAGGTAAATTTCGTTTATACTGCACAGTTGAATGATTAAAAGTGAGAGAAAAACACAGTTATTTTTTAAGTAACACATATATATATATATATATATATATATATATATATATTACCGAAACGCTTATGGAGTAATAAACGACACTGTAATGTTAGTACAGATGATGTACTTTGTGCAGTATTTACATAGGATTGATATATTTAAAACCCTTTGAAATGTGAACAGTTTATACACATGATATAAAACGAGATAAAATTTCTGTGATAAGCTCGGCATTGTATGACGTAACATGTGAGCTGTACATTCTGATTAAAGCTATTGTTCCATACGTCGGATATTTGAAATCCATGTGATGGGATGTTTATTAAAAATAGAACATTCATTTACAACAAAGAGACATTGTTTTATTATTTCAATTTTTTGAAGATTAGTATATGATTATTTATTTAATATCCCTCTTAAATTACTAAACTTGTTAGTGATATAGCTAATAGGTCTATGCAAAGTTAGTCAGGCACGGATAATGTAAATTAGCATTGCTTAGAGAAGAACAAATAAGATGTAGCCCACAGTTTACAAATCAAAACATTTCATGTGGTGACCGGGGATAAAATAAGATTACCTAGGACTTGTTTAATGTACGAACATCTATATTTCCCATTATTTGTGTGATTTACGACATTTTTAGTTCACTGTTAGCCGATTGATTATATTTTTATTAATTTAAAATTAAAAGTTAGACTGAAAAGTTATTTATAAGTTATATATGTATTAGTTACCTTTCTTAGTAGTCAGAGCAATTCTTATTTTGTTGTAGAAAAACAATATAAAATCTATCAGAGGTTAACTCTTCGTTATAACCTGATAGATTTTATATTGTTTTTTGTTTCGTGTTTTCGTGTGTGTTCAGTGTCGTTATGTGTTTTATTTAAGTGTTAAGCCTACAAGTCACTCAGCCAGCTGTGAACGGCGAAACATGTCTTAGGTAACTAATATATGTATTAATTACCTAAGAAAGGTAACTAATACATATATATACATCAGCAATTCGTAAAAAGCTAATAAACTTTATAGTTTCACATAAGATTATAAAGAATATAATAATTTATAATTTTGGTAGTTAATATAAGCCAAAATTGTTTTAAAAATAATTTTACAAATGCCATTAAACTAATGTAAGGTTTGGTGGGAGTCTCAACTGCTAATTTTCAATTTGATTATCCTCATATAACCTGAATTACTTCCTATTTCACTATTTCCAACTTATACAATATAATCAATATTTTGATATAAAATAAAAACAATTTTGAACAACAGATTGATATAATTTGGATTCATAGTTCTAACATCTCCAAATTCATGTAGACCTAATCACAAGATTTTTTCACTGAATTACATTTATTTACCTACATTTATAGTAATAATAACCAACTAAATGTTTTTAGAAAACCACTAAAACCAACATTTGTATAAAATTGAATCTTGTACAATGGGTGTTTTATGTTTATAAACCATTAAGAATAAAACAACAATTAATTCTTTGCCGACAGTTGATTGAAATTTAATGATTTATTTATAGTTTGGTGTTTGAATAGCCTATTTTTCGTTTGAATATTACAATCCCTCCTACTTTATGTAATGTAAGCTTTAGCTTAATGACCATTCATAACAGGATGACAAGTGACCATTGACAAATAAATCCCAGTAATTATGTAATGAAACTTATTATACAGCCACGTTATACAGTATCTAGTAGGATGGAGTTGTAACTTTAGTCTTTTGAATTGGAACAATACAAGAAATGTACGAGTATGAGCTTGTACTATTATCAGAAGTGTTAATTACATATTGTTCATTAGATATTTAGTATTAACTATGAATTGGTAATTTTGTAGTTTTAAAAAAATCAATGTATTATATAGTAAAATTATTTTATGAATAGAGAATAATTGATTTTTTTTAAACAAATTATATAACTTTTACACATTGTTTAGCATAGTTGTAAAAATCTAATTTCAAACTTTCTGTACAAATGGTATAGCAATAACGTTAATCAACACACACACACACACACACACACACACACACACACACACACACACACACACACACAAACATACATACAGATGAAATAAGAAATTGTAAAGAGAAAACATCCCACACTTAGTTCAAAATTAAAATAATAATAATATTCAACTGTAATAATGAAGTTCATTACTCTACAGCCTTACAGTGTATCTCAATTTTTTGAATACATTATTATAACTATTATGTTTTCTTCTTTTTAAATAAATGTTTAACCACTGGTTATAGTCCCATCTGGCCGAGACTAAGTATGCTGTATCACATCACATCTATTCTACAACGTTCTTAAATATCATTTTTACTACGTCATCATGTCTATCGCCTTTACCTCAAACGTATACATAACATTTTAAATTGACTTATATTTATGGAAAATCTATTGTCGAATTTTATGAATTTTGTTCGTAGCATGCAAAACGTAACAGCGTGTCCATGAATAATCTTTTTTTGCTCTTCCCTGTTTGTACATCATGAGATGTGAGAATATTCTAGAGAATGCAACAACAGAACAGAAAGACATCAATCTGTTTTATTTATATGTATTAATGAGTTGAGCTTTAATAATGTAACGGCCGTCATATGTCGTGACAACTAATTAGCTGTGAGCTGGTTGAGGAATTCCTGGAACATTAACTTTCTGCACAAATATATGAACTACAACTTACTGTGAGATAGAAAAACTAGCTGTCATTAAGTGTTACTCCGGTACATTAGCCATGTGTTCGTTTTATAAATGTCAATAGGCTTACTTGTAATCTATACAACCCTAATTGATCATGATTAGATCGAGCAATATAGTTGCCTTTACTTCATGTAAAACATGAATTGATTTGCTCTTGAAACCTTCTAAATGCTACTGGAGTAGTTAGTGGTAGACTTGGTAGTCGTGGTGCTCCTATCTTGTATTAATATTGACGAATTATTTTCTTTTTCATCCTTCTTGTACAATTCTAGTTTCGGGTTCTCATCTTTTTCTTGGTCAACACATTGTTTTTCTTTCTACAGGTTGACAATTGTTTAGTTTAAATGAGAACCTGACTTCATCCTTTCTATTGACATGACCTTCAAGTTCAATCTGTCTTCTTGTATCTAATGATTTATACCAAATACAGTAGTCTATTATTAGCTCCTCTCTAAACGTATCACCATCATCTCTAAACTTATCTATCCTAGTATATCGCTTTCAGAAATCTCATCGCCGTTGTTTCAATTTGAGTCTCTTGACGTTCAAGCAACGGAGATGAGATTTCTGAGAACGGTATATCAACGAATTTTATTAATAATTAATATAAAATTTCTAGATTTCTGCGATCTTTCTCGTAAAAGCTTCAACTCTCGAATCCATAAAATGTCCTTTAGGAGTAATTTGGCATCATATTTGGCTTACTGAATCACACCTGTAAACTCAGTAGATGTCACAATTTTTGTCTGTTCTTGATCAAATTTGGTACGTAGGATCAATTTCACGAACCATTTGATGATTTAGTTAACGACAAAAATCGGTTTGTAAGTTTTAAAAAACCGCGAGAATTTCAGTTTAAAAACTCTCCTGCAACGTTCCATTAAAACTAACTTTGTCCAGCATTATAATTTACCTCCAATGATGATCAAACGATTAATAAAATTAGAAAAGTATCACTAAAAATATAAATCATTAAAAACATTACCATAGAATTTGACAAAATATTAATGTAGTAGAAGTAAATTATGTTAATTGAATTTTTAGAACGTATGTTTAGTTTTACTGCTATTTGAATATAAGATGGAACCATGGTTGGAACATTTCGAGTGATACAGGTACACTTTCATTATACCAAATTCCAGCGGATACACCTAAGCATATCACGTCTCATGTCATGTCAGTGTATTCGCTCTGTTGCTCATTATTCAAACAATTACTACGTCTTTTCCGAAATACTTATTTCATTTTTTTTAAATAATAGAAACAAAACAAAATAGAAATATACGGAAGTGATTTTTCAGCTACCAATGTTGTAGACACCTCTTCAGTGGACATGTTATGAGATCTGTGTGCTATATTTTTGAATTATAAATTACCAAAAGTGCCACCAGTAGAGTAACTACTTAGTTTTGTTATTTAAATTCGTTTTCTTAGCGATAATTCCTATATTTATTATAGATGATAAATAGTGGCATTACATAGATGCATATAAATCTCTAGAAAATGACTTCTTGTGAAAAACATATTTGCAGGCATACATTTTTTTAACTAAAATCTGATGTGTTTCGTTATCTCTCTATGCGCTCCACTCTCTACTCATTGGAAAATACCCGGATGCCAACAAGTTTATTTCATTATTTTATTGTTAATGTTTTATATTTTAATATTATTATTTTTATTTGGTTGATTTGACATATTTGACTTTGGAGTATTTATCACTTTTTTATCAATAATCCCTGATTTGGAATTATTAAGGAACATTAAAGACAACTTTTATTCTCATAAACTCTTTTAATAATTGTCCTGGTTATGTGTGATGGTATTTGGAAAGATAGTCTTTTTTTGTGAACCGATTATTTAAAATTAATTGTTAAAATACAATAAAATTACGAATCAAAAAACGAATCACCAAATCATTCCAACCAATTAATATAAATTAAGTAGTATGTAATGTGACTCATTATCAGTAAACGTATTATCACATGACCTAATTATCACTTCGGCACTCTCACTCACTTTTCGTGACGCATGCGCCGGCTGCAAGAATCAATACCATAAGGTGCTGTAACCCTGCGGTGGAAAGTCAAAACAATAGTCTCTTGAAGTTGTGATTACCTCCGCTAGATAGAGAAAGCGTTCATTATTTATTTAGTTTTAAACAATTTTTACATGATTTTATAGTTTTACAAAATAATTAACAATTGCATGTTTGAATATTTGTCGGGCAAATATTACGTTGATGAGATATCAACAAGTTGCAATATAAGTTAAGAAACCTGTGATATATTTATATTATTGGGTATTTATGAGGTGCACATACTCATTAGGTATTGGCACTAAATAACAAGAAAATAAACTACGTTAACCTGGAAATTAAATTCCGAGCTAACCATGAGTTTGAATTGGAGGCGTTGGTCTATATAAAGAGGTCCCCTACATCACAGACAAGAGAGAATATCTCTTGTCTGTGCCTGCACAGTTGAAAAAAAAACGGTACAGTTGGGAATGTTACCGAGTTAGATACCCGGTTTGGGGAAATGAATGAACGGCTCTGTAGTTACCATTATGATCTGTCCTGCTGAATACTATAGTTAAAACAACAAATATATTTTCGAACTAAAATGTAGATTATAACTCTGTAAATTTTAACATGAAAATGTTAAAAACAAGATTTGGGGGACCCACATTTGAGAAATTCATATTATCTACTGTACATACGATTCTACTAAAGGTCTATTGTATTATTATTTTACATAACACAAGGCCTACCTGAATATGCCAACTTCTACTTAGATTCGGGAAAACTAAATAAAATTCCCATCTCGACCTCATAAATCAATAAAAATAAAATATATACCGTCTATAACCAAGTTACAGAAAATAAATTGTCATTTTCTTGGGACTGTGTACCTCCTACCTCTGATTTGTTGGTAAATATGTAGTTATTATAATTTCAAATTAAGCTACTCGGTAATTTAACTTATTTAATGACATCTGAGCATTTTACACCTCCTACAAAATATTTGATGTGACTGCTCATCGTGACTTTTACATTTTCAGCTAGATAATATTTCAATTCACAAACACAGTGACAGGCCTACTACAGAAATCCCCAAATCGGTCGCGTAACTTTCCTTCCTTTAAATAATGCGAGGTTGCAACTTTATCAACGGGGAATTTTTTATATTTTGTATCAAGGTTTGGACCGAGTAAAATGATCCCTAGTTGGATTTATCCTTACTTTCCACTTTAACTGTTACAATTTTTAAAAATCATTAAATCTCAGTGATTTAAATAATATCGTTGTTAAAATATCCGTATTTCCGTGCAGTATATCCGTATCGAGATTGTAAATGTGGAAGAAAGAACGTTATGTATCCGCGCGAAGGGCGAGGTAAAGAACTGGCTGGGACCAAGAGTCCAGTCGGTGTTTCCTGTAGCTTCGTCTCTTACAGAGGACTTGAATCTATTCACTAATTTACGAACTCAGATAAGATAGTCAAAACCATGTGTTTATCACTTTCAAGGGTCAGCTGTGTACAAGATGTTTGCAAATTTTCTTTCTGTAATAATTTTTAAAGCAAACCGCAAAGCATTGTTCAATTTTACAATATTAATTTTTAAAACTGTGTTTTAAACACTGAAATTTGTGTAACATGTGGTTAAATTACCGTCCTCTGTAAGAGACAATGCCATCGGTAATATAACTTTGGTTGTGATAAGATGAAAAAAAAGGGTTGTGTTTGTGTTAGTTTGGTATTGCAGTTTTTAGTTCAATTTCCTTTTATTTACTGTTTAATAAATTATTAGTAGTGAAAATGAGTAATTTAGGTAATTGTTTTATATGAGTGACGAACAAATTTGCATATTATTAGAAAACTTGATAATGGGAATGATTCTGAGGTAGAGTTTCCCGTTGTAAAAATCCTGGTTACACTTCAAAAACACAAATAATGCGTGTCAAATGTAAATTAAATTTATATAGGCCTATTACCCAAGATAAGAACTGTTTTTACCAGTTTCATGTGAAATAAACGTGCTTTTTAGAATAATGTAAGAAAATTTTGGCCTAATTTAACCATTTTTGGTTTTTTAAATGTTATTTTGTATTAAATATATTTGTAAACATTCTTCAAATAAAACTACATATATATATATATATATATATATATATATATATATATATATATATATATATATATATATATATATATTCAAAAGGAGTTTTTGTTTCACACCACTCTACGCAATTGTTTTAGGCTACCCTCGTTACTTTAGTTTTCTTAGAAAACAGAAATCCCCGGTAGTATTGTCCTCTATGGATGACGATTCATAATTTGAGCCAGTGTAACAAAAAAAAAAAAGAAGTTTTTAAGTATAAACAAATAGTTTGAACTAGAACCCAAATTTCATAATTTTCTCATTAGAAAATCATACCGTGTCATTGAAATAGTTTTAAGGGCAATGTATCTTATGGCAATTATAATCATTTCAGACAAAGGACAAATTGTACAGATAAGCTGGTTGTTTGGAATTATCTGTGTTTCATGTACTATATCCATATAAAAAAGAACCAAAAACGATTATATATATATATATATATATATATATATATATATATATATATATATATATATATATATATATATATATATATGTTATAGTTGAAGGACCCATATATATTCGTCTCCTGTGATCTCCTTGAATTAACCATAATTGAGTATACAATAAACAATTCTATAAAATATGTCAAAATGGTTCATCTGAATAAATAGTTTCTCCTAATGTAAATAGTTTATTAAATGTATTCTTAGGTTTTGAATATGTTTAGCAAATAGTATTGCTGAATAATATGTCCTGTTTTAATATTTCCTTTAATTGGAACAAACTCTTACTTCATTTACAATTCGTCACCTGAAACTAATTTTTTTAAATTTTTTTTATATGATCACATAATTTGGTATGTCCTACAATAAAAATATGTGTTTTTGAATAAGGAACCTTCAGTATCAAATAGCTTTTAATGGAGCAAATTGGTCAATAATTATATATTTGTGGATTGTTTACGATTTTTTGTTAAATTTGTTTATAAGGAATATAAACTATTCACAGTCAATCTTAACTATTTTTTGATATTTTGTATTTTGTCAATCTCGATATAAATTAAAATATACGTAACCTCATAAACACGATTTCAGTTCTATTAGGGAGATTTTGATTGTGTCTTCTTTTTCTTTTGAAGGTTTTAATTGTGTATCCATAATACTAATAAAGAAGTGGGGTGACATACCACACGGGAAAACCCAGCTATAACAATCTGACACACGTTTCTTGACAGTGTACGGCTGTCAAATCGGCAATTTATTGACTGAGAGAGTTCAGCGCTGCTATAGGTGTACCGCTTTGAAAAGAACCGTGCGTCGGTTATGTCTCGCGCCGGTTGAACTGTGGTTGAAGAAGGAGAGCCCAAGTTAGGCCAGACATACCCGGTCGCTGCTTCATTGCGTAGGGGTTAATATTTTCTTTTTCAAACCTACTACAGCGCTAAAAAACTGGAATGTGTATCGTTTATGTTCCTAACAATTACAATTAGTAAATTTAAATATTTTACAAAATAAAAGACGTAAAAAGGTGTTACATTATAGTTTTTAAATTCCACCGCTCTAATCCCCTCCCTGCCATCGCCCCTACATGATTGCGCAAGCCACTTCGTGATGACGGTTCTGCGCAGGTTTCTTTCTGTCTGGTAGGCCTATAGTTGTATCTAATGTGTGGTCGCCACACAGACTTACGTTAATTTTTAACAGGGACATTTATATGTTTGTATTATTTATTTGTTTATTGTTTAACATATTTTCTTCCATATTGTATATGTTTTGTATAGCTGTTGTTTTTAAGGGATGTTTTAGCAATATGTTTATATAACGCTTAATATATCAATATTACAGCATATTGCCAACTAACCGTGAAACATAAGAGGTGGATTAGAAGCAAGACAATATTGAATGGTTCTCAAACTCGAATTTCACAGAGTATTGACTACCTTATTGACTTTATACTAGTGGACATTTATATTGTGTAACATTTTATTCTTATGTTTATGAACACCTAGTCAGTTATTCTGTTTAACTGCAGAAACGAAACATATTTTATGACATAATTATCTTGTAATTTGATAACACAACATTACTTTTCAATTACTAATGATAATCTTGGTTTTCAGTTTCGACGTGGAAAATGGAGCAAGTCCAGGCCGTTCACCTTTGGATGGAGGTGCCTCTCCTTCGGCGGGGTTGGTCCTTCAGAACCTACCTCAACGTCGCGAGTCCTTCCTGTACAGGTCGGATTCGGACTTCGAAATGTCGCCCAAATCCATGTCTAGGAATTCGTCCATTGCCAGTGAAAGGTAAGGATTGCTTACATAATTACTTATCCAAAAAATAATATTCTTTGTTTCAGATGTTGTGATTAAAATATTTTAATGTAAAGCTATTACTTATTTAAATTAAAACATTTCACAGATTATATACCTATGATACTTCCATCATGTTTAAATACATTTAATTTTATATGGTGATATTGTTAGCCTAACAAAATGAAGCTTCTTCCTACAGGATCTGCCATTTTGTTCTTCTGGATAAATAGAAATACTTAGTAACAAGTTGAACAGAATATTATGGGTAAAAAATGTAGGGCTGATGAAAAATATGAATTGATCAAAATGATGAAAAATATCTTATGTAAAATTAGTTTATTGATTGATAGCTCTAAAAAAAGGCGATAGCTAGAATTTGTTTAAAGTTCAAAATAAAAAAGTTAACAGACATATACGTGAGTGAAATAAAAAAACTTTATAACCAAACTTATCAAGTCTCGTAAATCTGAGGTCTTAAGATTCATAAATAAGCTTTGTCCTTTCATGTGGACCTCCCAGGGAAATGTGACGCTCAAAGTAGCCGCAGCAAATTTCATTTTCACTGAATACCATATCCTGGAATACCAGGAAGAGAAAGGGCGTGTTAGTGGACCTATTTTTATTTTATGTTTGAAATTATACGTTCTTAATTACACGTTAAAAAGCATATTAATATTACAAAATGGCCTCCTAAATTTATTTTTGTATTTACCAAATTACTCGTGAAATACATTTTCGTTTAGTCAAAGCCATTATTGGTTGCGTTAAATGAACTTTGATACACGATTTTAAGGAAATTGTTTAATATTTATTATTTTTGCAGGTAAAATGAATGTTACCACAGTTTTACTGCGAGTTATGAATATTATGAGTCAAGTAAAATTCAACTTGATACTGGTTTTGAACAACATTTATCAAACAGATTTACCCATGAACATACAGCAGTAATTTTCGTAATAAATACATTTTATCACAAACAAATATGTCTAAGACAATTTTAACTTTGTATTTTCTACATCATAATAATATCTACAAATACTGTATATAGAGCTTATGAGTGAGTAAGTATAAAAGACAAAACTTAATGTAATTAAATTGGGTTATTTGAATTAATCGTTGCTTTAATCATTTAATAATATATTTATAGCAATCAACCCTAATACTAATTAATTATATTATTCGTTAAAATAATTTCATAAGTGACAATATTAAAAAAAAACAAAAAAAAAACAATGATATTAAGAATTTTTTATCTAATTTAACATGTTTAATATGAAAACATCTAGAGATATACAGAGTAATAGCGCTGCGGTCAAATATATATTACGTCTATAAATTACTGTATTTGTATTGGTCACTGACGGCAATAATACTATTACTTGACTTTTGTGTATAGCATAATGTCTATTTTATAACAATTATAATTTTCTTAAAAATTAGTTTTGGACCTAACACAACCGCAAACATTAGTAAATCAGAATAAAATCATAAAAATTCATTAAAAGTAATTTTAGTAATTAGATACGCCATACATTATTTAACGTAGTTAGCAGGTTATAGGGTTTAATCGTATGCAGTTTATAGTATATACTCTATACAAATTTGAGTTGGTTGACCATTTGCATCATATGGTGGAAAAAAGTGTTTAATAACTTTAGCTGACATTATGTAGCCTAGGTGAAGTTTATAAACCTCCAAATAGATATTTTTTTTCTAGAGTATCGTGGAAAATATTGGTTTTCAATTATTGCTTCAATATTCATTTTAATATTTTTTTCACTTCTCCCCAATTATTCACAACACTAAATAACGTTTTAATAGTTCATAATATTTCTAATTTTAGTTCTTGTGGTTTCGGTTACCAAATTTAAATGAAATTAATTCATCTTACCATGTTCCGCCTCTTTATATTTGTCAACTAATTCTAATGTTTATTTTTTTGTATTCTCAAATATACTTAAATACAGATGATAAACAGTATGACGTCATATTCTTTGTATTCCTTAGACCACAACATTTAAAAACTTTTTTTTTTAATACTCACTTTTACCCCGAACACATTATTTATATTACAAATGTTAATGGTTAGCTAAAATAGAATCCTGGCAGAAAGGCAAGTAAATGACAAACAGACCCTGTTCTGACAAGTAAGTTATTACTAAATAAATCTAATCAAACGTAGTTTAAAAGATAATTCAGTTTTTTATCCGAACTTCAAGTTGCTTGACGTAAGGAATTAGGAAAAGTGGAATGGAAAAAATATAATTTATAACAACCCGACTTAATACAAATTGTGCAATCAGTCAAGTTATTTTGTTATGAATATGTTTCCTCAATAGACTTCATTGAACTAATTATCTCTGTTGGATGTACAATAACGTTTCATTCAAATAACAAATTACATCGCAGGTCATTTTACTCAAATTACTCTCACAACAGAAACAAGTCAGAAGTATGATTCAAGAATTAGCCTATTGTGCAGTAATTGAATAACTGTATCTCGTTAAGGTCATTGGTGACGAATTTACTTCCATTACTGTATATCTAAACATCAGCCTTTGGCCTCCGTTTTGTGACGTAACTCGTTGCAGACTTTGACCTTCAATTTCTGTTATTTTTTTATCTGTCGTCCAATTCCATCGTTCTTGGTTATTCTATTTAAATCAAAGTCATATATTCTAAACACGTTACAGCCATTTTTGGATCTTGGTTTCTGGCTTCAAATAGTATATGATGGGATAAACTACTGTGTAAATGAAAAGGTAATAATTTGGGTGATCCGCTTATTAAAAATGAGCAAGACCTATTTGGTATAGTGAAACCGCGATAAAATTGTTAATAGTTGTGTGACTGTTTTTTTTTAGCCCTGAGATATATATAAGTTGTATATATATATATATATATATATATATATATATACACCTTGTATAATTTGTTAATTCCCCTGAGATACCAACACAAATATAGTGAGCAGATATTACATACAAAACTTTGATCTCGTCTCTGTCACGAGATTTAGTAATCTTTTGTAAGAGTTCATTTGAATGTCAGGGCTGGGCAAGTTCTATAATAGCTCTCATTCATTCCCTTATTTATCTTTCAACATTACACTTTGTGTCTTTACAAATCACTGGTATTGTATAGACCGAACTGATAAATCTGTCAACAGAGTCAGTCAGTCAGTTATTCTGTTACTCTTTGTTTCATTTCAGTTACAGTTTCTTTGCAAAGCCATTGGACCATGTCTGTCCAATTGATCTCTAAATGAACCTTTACAGGAATACTCAAAATAAATAAAACTCATTTCAATACGTTCAAAGAAAAATAAACTTGTTGAGATAATCTAAAATGTTTGTCGTAAAGACGATCGATTCTTATACATTTAATTTAAATTCAAAAAACATTAAATACAAAATAAAAATATTGGAATAAACTTTAAAGAATAAAAGATATTACGTATAAGCCTTTAACTTAAAACTATCATTAAACATAAAGGAATATTTTGTTTGTTTTTATATTCGCTCAACATTCCCACATAAAGATGTTCGAGCAAATATGCTCTATCTATATATTTTTTTTTACACACTATATTCCAGAAAATTATTATTATAGTGAGCAGATATTACATACAAAACTTTGATCTCGTCTCTGTCACAAGATTCAGTAATCTTTTGTAAGAGTTCATTTGAATGTCAGGGCTAGGCAAGTTCTATAATAGCTCTCATTCAATCGCTTACATTCATTCCCTTATTTATCTTTAATCATTACACTTTGTGTCTTTACAAATCACTGGTATTGTATAGACCGAACTGATAAATCTGTCAACAGAGTCAGTCAGTCAGTTATTCTGTTACTCTTTGTTTCATTTCAGTTACAGTTTCTTTGCAAAGCCATTGGACCATGTCTGTCCAATTGATCTCTAAATGAACCTTTACAGGACTACTCAAAATAAATAAAACTCATTTCAATACGTTCAAAGAAAAATAAACTTGTTGAGATAATCTAAAATGTTTGTCGTAAAGACGATCGATTCTTATACATTTAATTTAAATTCAAAAAACATTAAATACAAAATAAAAATATTGGAATAAACTTTAAAGAATAAAAAATATTACGTATAAGCCTTTAACTTAAAACTATCATTAAACATAAAGGAATATTTTGTTTGTTTTTATATTCGCTCAACATTCCCACATAAAGATGTTCGAGCAAATATGCTCTATCTATATATTTTTTTTTACACACTATATTCCAGAAAATTATTATTATAGTGAGCAGATATTACATACAAAACTTTGATCTCGTTTCTGTCACAAGATTCAGTAATCTTTTGTAAGAGTTCATTTGAATGCCAGGGCTAGGCAAGTTCTATAATAGCTCTCATTCAATCGCTTACATTCATTCCCTTATTTATCTTTAATCATTACACTTTGTGTCTTTACAAATCACTGGTATTGTATAGACCGAACTGATAAACCTGTCAACAGAGTCAGTCAGTCAGTTATTCTGTTACTCTTTGTTTCATTTCAATTACAGTTTCTTTGCAAAACCATTGGACCTTGTCTGTCCAATTGATCTCTAAATGAACCTTTACAGGACTACTCAAAATAAATAAAACTCATTTCAATACGTTCAAAGAAAAAAAAAACTTGTTGAGATAATCTAAAATGTTTGTCGTAAAGACGATCGATTCTTATACATTTAATTTTAATTTAAAAAACATTAAATACAAAATAAAAATATTGGAATCAACTTTAAAGAATAAAAAATATTACGTATAAGTTTTTAACTTAAAACTATCATTAAACATAAAGGAATATTTTGTTTGTTTTTATATTCGCTCAACCTTCCCACATAAAGATGTTCGAGCAAACATGCTCTATCTATATATATATTTTTTTACACACTATATGCCAGAAAATTATTTCCAAGTATCTTTTATTTTATATCTGTAGAAGCGGCAAAGATACTTTGTAAACAATTAATAATAGTAAAACACTATGAATCTCATAAACACCTAAATCAAATAATACTGCGTATTCTGTTTAACAAATCTTAAGATATCCAACTTTTTTGTATAGATGTTATCAATAATTCTGACAATTAATTGTAATCACAAATTAAATGGAATGCTGTTAATTATGTACATATATGAAATTCATCATTTAATATAAAGGATATTTCAATAGTTGAGAAATTAACAAAAAAGATTTTTTAGTCAAAAATTTAAAAAGACGCTTTTAAATGTAGTCTACACTGGTTTTTATTCGTCCAGTTTATTATTATATGATGGCATAATTTAATTTTATGAGCATTGATGACTATTATTTTATTTTTATTTTATATGAATAATTTAAGAACTGACATAAGAGTTGAAGGAGGTAACGATTGCTAGCCCTTAATTAAAGGGATGAGGGTGGCAGCTCTCTCAACATAACTGAAGATGGGGTATATTAACGTATGGTTTTGAAATTCCGTGGCTCAACCTTGTTTACTTTGCCACTTTACAAACTCATTGTCTACCTTTGTTAGATTATCTCCACAAAATTTTTAAATATATTTTTCCTAGTTAAAATAACAAGAGAGGCGAAAACCTCTCGGTCATCATTGCCTCATATAAAAAATAAAATAAAAATCCCTTGCCCTGGAATATTTTAATACCGTCAGCAGGGTAGGAAGAGAACAAGAGTTGGTAAAGAAAGATCAGATATGATAGATGGAAAAGAGAGATAACTCAAGACATAAAAAAAGGTGTAGATATAGCTAAGTCTCTCGATATTGAAAAACAGTGCAACATAGAAAGGAAGAACTGCCATTTTAAACAAAAACCGACCTCATAAAACCATTTCGTGGTTGGTTATAAAAATGCACTAAATTAAAATGATATTACAAACTGAGTTTTATTTTATTGTCTACTGAAAAATATAGCAGCACAAGTAATTTTGAACATCATACCTTTCTATTTTCTAATATTACAATATTTAATTTGTCATCTAACTGTATTGTTACTGTAAGATAGCAATAACTTGTATATTGATGTGTTTCTCTCATCAGCTCAAAGATAGCGCGCAAAGTCAGGAAAGTGATATCGATTGAAATCGTTGCAAATCAAGGACCTAGCTGACTGATAACCCGGATTGTTTTTATTCAGTTCAAACATAATTAAAATTGTATAGTTTTATAATATTAAAACAATAAATCATAACAATAAATCATAACTGACTCTTCATTTTTTTCTACCAAACAATATGAGCTTTCAATGACCAATTTTGAGATGTTTCTAAATAATAATAATTATTATTATTGTTTTTAAATTACTTAAATATTAAATCTTCAAAACACGTACATAATGCTAATAAACTAAAGTGATTTAAATTTGAAACCCTAACAATGGTCAAAAAGCTCGTTGTATCAATTCACACTTTTTATCAAGCCAGCACTTTTTTAATGTATTTATTAAAGTTACGAAAACATTTTTTATTATGCGCTAAAATATGTCAAAATCCAATAATTCAATCCTTATAAGGGTGATAAAGGAAGTGAAAAAGAGGGGTTTAACATTTCTAGAGAATACGTAGTGTGTAGCTCATTAATTTAAAACAGTTTTATTCCATAAATCATTATTAAACAATGCAATATCTGGTCATTATTGAAATGGCAGAATATCTAGTAAAAACTTAACTATGCAATAAAAAACAATAAATTATTATAATAATTAATTATAATGGTTTAGTGAAAAATAGACCTAGACAAAACATAGACAATAAGTCCATGTGTGTTTCCTTTCAAAACACAATACAGTATTTGATCGATAAAAATTATTGATCAAAAAATTATATACGATAAAAATGTCTTCAGTTACGCCCAACGTCTTCTCTTCTACATGCAAAAATGTCTTGATATATTGCAATCATTTTTGTTAAATTTTTCATTCAGAACACATTTGCTGTCAATTTCAGGCTTTGAAACATGACTAAGGCGTGGTGTATTGATCATGGAGTTCATAATATCAAACAAGACTAGTCACAATCATCTGGGACCTAACATTCGACAAGTATACGTCATCCTGTATTAGTACTATAATGTTAGCCTGAATCCATTGACGAGCTTTTACACAGTTTAAAAACCTAAAGTAAAAATCCTTACCCTGACACACCTTTAACGGTTAATGTAGGCCCACTTAATATTGCTAGAAACATTAAATTTAAACAAACTTCGAATGGCTGATAGTTAAAATGTATCATTTTATGATGCAGGAAAACATATCTTAAAGATATTTTCCCAAAACAAGTTATATATAATATTAGGTCATCAGAAAGAAAACAAATTTCATGCGGAACACAAAGAACAATTTTCTCTGAAACAAACATATTCGCGTACTAAACTAGTAAATTCTTTGACGTAAACTATTTATTGAATATGGACATCTTTATAGATAATATATAAAGTAAAGAAACAGCCGTTGCAGGGAATGTTGTTTTGATACTGAAGTATAAGTTTTTCGAATCGTAATTTCTAATTGACCAAATGTTCAAATATAATAGTCTATAAGAACTTACATGGAAAAAGTCATCCATATTTAAAGTATATTATTTCTGTTAAAATATAATATTTAGGTATATTATTTATGTGGAGAATTTGTTTTGAATACGACCTTTTTTACATTAAACAGAAGCCTAGATGTACAGAAAACTAGTAATTTTAATAATGTTATTACTTTTAAGAGATTCATAATGGAACTTTAAGGAATTTTTACACCATTTGTACTCCTTATCTCAGCAATCAAATTTTATAATTTCATAACAGCTAATTCATTATATTTTACATCAATATTTAGGTTATCTTGAGTTTGGATTTTCAACTTTTAAATACATGTAAAATAAAAAACATTGTAGCACTTTTTCAATTAATTACCCTACACGTTTTATCAAATATATTTTTTAATTGTATAATAAAATTTGGTTATTCAAAAACGGCAGGAGATTGGTTCAAATTCTGCTTATCTAACCAAATGAATGAAAACACAATTTTCCACAAGAATCACTCCGAGTAACACAAATACAGGACGACGCGACGTTTCAATAACTGTCACCATCCTCAGTCGTCACATGCATACAATAGTACAGTAACGGGCAACTGTCAGTAAAGTTACTCTGAGGATGGTAACTTAGTCATTGAAACGTCATCTTGTATTTGTGTGGCACAAATAGAGTGGAAAATTGTGTTTTCATTCCTTTGGTTATTGAAGTTTCCTCGAGTGTGGGTCGTCTACAGTTGATTCTACTTATGTTTTGAACTATCTTTAAAAAAAAATTACTCAAGTGTTGATTAAACTACGTACTTTAGTTGACAACAGCTGTCATAAAAAGACGTTTCATTGGAATCTACAGTCAGCTATTGCATGCTAATAATTAATTTGTACTGTTTAATTAGTTTATTAACATTTGGTAAAAAAATATACTGAACAATTATTCCGTTGGCTGTGGAGCCAACAAGACCAGGACGTAATTTTGCCAACGTGTTATTAACATAAACTTGATCAAGTTGGTTCTCGTTGAAAATTCACCTCAGATTAAAAATTAATGAAAGTAAAAGAATAAAACTGCAAATTTTGAATTTCAATTTGTTTTAAAGATATATACTTAATCCTAAATTGTTATAAATAAATTTTTAACTTGACTTGTGAGATAATATTAGATAATAAAAAAAACTTGAACACCAGATCTCACAAAAATTACGTTTATTTAATCAAACGCGTTTCAACGACAAATTCGCCATCCTCAGTTATAGTTTTGTTATTGCAGCTCATGTATCACTGAGGATGACGACTTTGTCTTTGAAACGCGTTTGATTTAATAAACGTAATTTTTCTGAGATCTTGTGTTCGAGGTTTTTTTTACCTAAATTGTTAGTTTTATTAATAATTTAAAGTTACTTAATCATAATTATTTTCAACTATTCTTTTTAGGAATTGTTAATGCTGAAAGACCGTACGAATACCACATATTAAAAAAATATATTGTTATTATTTAGTTTGTGGCAGATAAAGAAACAATCGACCGTGAACCTAACCAGATTTAGGATGTCTACCGAGTGCTCTCATTATTTTCAATAAATGACTTGACGTTTCAAATTACTTATACCTATCGTAAGATAGGACATTCAATTCTTCTATTATGTTGATATGTCTTCTTTAGAAAATGGTCTTATACAGTCCGACAACCATCGTTACGTTTTGAACTAGAGTTGAACCATGGGGCTTCTCACACAACCCAATCGATATTCCCCAGACCAATGAAAAGTTCAAATTGTATTGAACCCTAATTATTAATGTTCTGTTTATGACTTTAAAAATCCACACATGTTTCGAGAAAACATACTTTTATACACTATACTTTATGATTTCTATTACAATGATTGTTGAATGAACTACAATTTATCCACATAATTATCTACACGTACAATAATTACATGGAATTGGTACACATAGACTTATATATATATATATATATATATATATATATATATATATATATCAAAAACTCTGAAATGTAGGAATATTAATCGTGCAATTTACATTAATAATATAAACATTAAAAAAGTCAATTGTTTTGTTAATATCTTGTACAACAAAACACTAAATATGTTTACGAATTTTTTTAAAGTATTAATAAAATAATTTCCATCTGTAATGGTTGGGAATCTTGTTTGTTATGATTTCAGAACACAGCATTGATTGAGTTCAGAAGTAAACACGATAAGTACAGATAGTCCGACACATGTGACTTGCCATATCTATTATACACCAATAACTCTTACATATCTGTATACAGGCCTATTAATACTGGTCTGCCTTCCCGTGTATTTTATCAACATTAGTTCATAACAAGTATATCTCACTCACCGAAACAAATTATTATTTTTTATCTTAGTTTAATAATAAATAAATCGATAAATCTCTCGATAAATAAACACTTAAATAAACATCAATAAACACGAGTTGAAAAGTACTTTTCAGTTTGTGTTAATTATTACACAACAAATATCTAGAATCTTAAGACATTATTGTAGTGCCCAACATTTTTAATTATCAGTACATTTGATATACAATAGATATTGTAGAAGTTTTATTATATGTTAGACTGACCCTGAAGTATATCTAACGAAAATTTACAGTAGGCCTACACTACTCTATTTGGTTCAAACCGTACTTTTTTCGCACAAAATCATATGTTTTGTCAATTTTTTAAATATATAGTGTACTGTACATTTTCTTTAAGTACATTTATAAAGTAGATACTATCAACTCGACGAATGATTTTACTGATATGTTCTCTCAACTCTCTGTGCAGTTTATGAAACTGTCTCTTCATCATACGTTGACAGGTAAATTCAATGTTTCCACAATTTTAACTGATTTTTTTTTAAATAAAACTATGTTGACGGTTTATATATTTTTAGTCGGCGGAGACGTTAAAAAATCGGTAAGGTGGCAGCTGATGCTTTCCTTCAAAAAATCTGTCGTATATTGTGTTCTAAAAGTTGACAAAAGCCCTAATATGTAAAATAATAAATTCCTATTAATTTTCCCATATATGTTATGCTCGTGTTTCTTACAAAAGTGTATATTTATGTAAATGGCGGGTAAGTGGGTCTGTAGTATGTCATTATTATAAGGAAGACGTTCACTTTAACCATGAATAATGTACATAATTGCACGAAATGAGAGCATTGTGAGATAGCTACATATGTCATAAGTATATATTCCAAATCAGTAATTATTATAATGAAGGCTTAGATTTTCACGTTCAACGACGGCCTACAAATCGAACCATTGTTTCATTCCCTGCTGTAAAGATTAGTATCAGGGACAAGGAACAAGCCCACTCTTAATGTAGGTAAATAGGATTCTCAGTAAATGGGTTTTAATTGTAAAGAAATGTAGGCGTTGAAATGTATAAAACACATTAAATCAATACTAAGGGTAGCTGTTCTTTCTGAGGGTGTTTAGTTTATTTAAATTATATTTATAATTGGTGTATTATCCCTATTTCAGTTATCGATTTAACAATTTCAATTGAGTTTATTTAAACCAATGGTCACGATGAATGGATGCCGAAATATTTCAAATTTAATTAATATCGGTTCGTTACACTTGAAGTATCTACTCCCTACCCCTCCCTCCAATAAGCATTCAGTGTTCAATTGGTAATGAAAAGCTGGTTTCTTCTCTTCAGTTGAAGGATTATTATCTGAAGAGGCCGGTAAAGAAATAACTAAAATGAAGATTGTATTATTATTTTGAGATATAATTAAATCCTATTATTATAATAGGATTTTACCTATTTAATAATTCAACAATATATTGACATAAATTGTTCACCAACAATGAACAAACTTTCTTAATACAAAGTATGTACAGTAGGTATTCACTAAAATAATATGATTCTCTAAATCGTAAGAGTCGGTTTTTAGAAATTCTACTTTATTTAACAGCTTTAAAGACTCTTTTTGTTTTTGTTTATAACATATATAACATGGGTTATATATGAACAAAAGTAGATTAAATTGGTTGAGAACTGATTTTGAAAATATTTGGTCTAATTAACTGGTCATACATATTTATTTATGAGTCTTTTAATCCGTTGTTTGAATTATTTTAATTTAATTAATTATTTTCGTTACTGTAGCTGTCTGTTGGTACGATAACCCCAAGTCCTACGTCACGAAGTCCTGGTGTTTGGAACTCTGCAGCTCAAAACTTGCTACTGTAGAAATATCTATTGTCTTTTCTTTAACCTCTTCTAACAGTTTTTCTGAGATATTTTTTCATTTTTTTTGGTCGGCATTTTGTAGTCCTTCGCATCAGCTTTCACGAGAATTTCGCGTGATGATTGTCGGTCCGCCCGTTCTCCCGCAATTCCTTACGCAACGATCGACGTAATTTTCAAATTTTATTTTTACACCTTCTAATTTACAGTTTTAAAACTTCACCAATTTGTTGGGTTTTTGAAATAAATACACTGGTCGTAACGAAGATGCTGTCTGACTTTCCCGTCTTTCGTAATTTCGCACTCAACTTCACACTTTCTTGTTTAAAGGTTTATTATTTATTGATTACTCTGGGACTTACACAGTCTTTATCATATATGATTTTAACTCTGTTTTATTAATTTTGAAATTTTATCTTTATTCGTTTTCACACAAAGGTGTAAAAACTATAGCCTTTCTATTTTATTCAAATTTTGATTTTTTACTTTATTTCCTTATTAACTCTCTAATCTTCTAACTAAACTTATACAACACATTTCCAAAATTTATGTTTTTAAGTTTTATTCAACTTTCAAATTATACCATTTCTTCTAACTTTTATAATATTAATTTTTTCAACAATTATGCAAGAATCTTTTATTCTTATAATTCTTCATTTATTACAGAAATATCAAGGTTTTTTGAATTTGATTAATTTTGAAAAATTTCTAATTCTTCATTTAAATTTGAGGTCGCTAGTTTATATGAAATAACCGTAATATAACTGTATTGCATACAACTTGTATTACAATTGCACATTCTTTAACATTATTAATTCATATTTTCAAAATTCATCAAATATGAATTTTTTATTCAAAATCTACCGACATACGATTTTACTGTCAAAACGAGTAGGCGAAATTTGGCTTTAGACCTAGCCATAGGTCAGTTTCACCGACTCGCCCTGGGCAGCAAAGTTGGTTACAATTCAGCCAAACCTTGTATTAGGATTAAATTTTGATTTTTCTCTTTTTTGACCAAAATATAATCCCATACAACGAATTTTCGTTGTAATACCGATCTTACTATATAACTATCTAGCTATCTATCTATCATCCTCTAACTTATCTTCCTATCTAACATATCTACCTATCTTCCTATCCGTCTATAAATCTATTAATGTATAAATTTATCTGTCGTTCTATTTAAATATCTATTTATATCGAATAATCGTGAAATCGATTATTATACATTCTCTTTGAGGCAAACTCCGTTTAGATAAATTGGTTTGGAGTCGATCGTTACTATCTCAACTGCTTAAAGTAAACTATATTGGCTGTGTCGAGTATCGCAAAATTTTGATTCACTGGACTGTGAGATGATTAGGGTCAAAGTTGTGGTTGGTATTGATTAAGCGTAGTGTTGAGAAAGATAAAGCGAGAGTAGTTTACTCTTGAAGTAGCGATACTGGGCGTGTAATGTTTATCTTTCCTAATGGAATATACCAGCACGTGCGGTGGTCCAGGAAACCGAGGGTAATATTCTACCAAGCCAAACACTCTGACTAGATATTTAGTGACTGCATTTACAACCAATAACGTTTAGCTTCCGTCGAACCAACAACTGTGAAAATGGATAATGTGGTTCTGAATCAAGATACGCGTGCATATTTTCCTTGATACTGGTCTAAGTTAAGGACTTATACTTCCGTGTTGAGTGTGTCTTCATCTGTTCTAGAGTTATAAAACATAACAATTTTCTACTGGTAATGAAGTGACCAGATTGTTACAAACGTTTTCTTGATTTCTGTTAGAATTCTTCATGTATTATGTGTCTCGTGAGTTTCGTAGATGCATCAAGCGTTTCAGGAAGACTCTATCTTGAGAAACTTATACGTTTAGTGATAAGTTTCTTTAAATTTTAACCTTTTTATTATGGTATTTGTTCCCCTCCCTTCATTGTTTACTTCTGTACCCTAATATCATCAGGTTTATCTAAATAATTCAAAACAATATACTTCTATCGTATCTTTATTTTATAAGTTGTAGATTTTCGAACATGATGTCCGATTATATATTTAATATGTTCAACAATTTAAACAAAATAAATATTTAACTAAAATAATTCAATAAAAATCATACATACATTGTGTGATCGCCTTAGCTTCTTAATCTATATTTTTTTAATTGTCTTCCAACTTGGTGAAAAGGTTTATTTTATAAATATTTGGGTTCAACACGTTATCCAGCAAATTCCTTTCACTTGTTCGAAAATTTCAGCTGTTCAAAACCTTTAAAACTAAGATCGCGTTTACCTTTGACATTTTTAAAGTTTTCATTTTACGATCTGAGAGAGTAATAACATTATAATAATATAGTAACATTTTTTTAAGTAAAGTTTGTTAATATTTCAATAAGTATTACAAAGAAAAAATTTAATACATTTGTCCAATTTATATCTTATGGAACAGGCTTGTCTTGGCTCCTAACAATCAAAAGTTAGCTTAACGAGATGGATAGTAACGCTGACGGTAGCTTACTACAAAATTTATCCATTTACTTTCATATTTTTCATCGAGTTCATGTCCATACTTTTACTATTCAATAATCTTCATGGACTCTTTCTTGTTTTTATACAGTATGAATCGAAATAAACGGTACTGAAAGTTGGTTATGTATTTATTGATCGATTATAACATATATACGGTATAATGAAATCTGAAAATGAGGTTCAACTTATACGCGTCAAGCAGCAGATTTGCAGATTTATGATGAAATTAGGGGAGGCAGATAAATCTTCTCTGTTGGTCTAGCAATAAGGTTATTGAAACGAAAAGCGATATCGATAGGTAGTAATGTATTAATGAACGCTTAGATTTATTCAGCGATTCTGGCGGGAGAGACATGTCCACCTAGTACGCTGATAAGATGTTACCTCTACAAATATCCAGCGGGAATAGGTAGTTTGTCATTGTGTTCACATGCTTCGCTGATGAAACGATGCCTACATATTGTCAGCGGGCTGCTGGTGTTGAATTGTCTCAGTGACTCCACCTGATATGCTAGTAGAGGATGCATCTATGTATCCTGCGAACTCCTTTGGTAGTGATATTGCAATGTGTTTCTCGTGATTTGAAGAGAAACACACATATGATGCTCCACGTTATATGATGCTACATATAACCTGTGGGTTGCTGGATTAATTTTCCTGATCTTCAGAATTGTGGATGTCTACACGTTGTCCACGGCTGCTGAGAAGTATATCAACGTTTCCACGTGCTAGGCTGATTTATAAATTATGTCTATTCAGGAGACTACTGAAGAATGTCATGTCTCACTGTACAAATGTGATCTGTGAATGACAGTATGATTAAATATTCCCAGAGATTCTGTTAGAATAGAAAATTCCCAATGCCTCCTACTTGGCTGCTAATTAAGGAAATATCCCACATGGGCGTAGAAAGTTTCAGAGTGTCCATTTAGTCTGTTTTGATCTCTTAAAATAGAATTTCCTAACCGTATGCCATCTGGTGTATTGGCGAGATTATACTAAAAAGTACTAGGTCTGGTGAAAGAGGGGAGGGGGTGAATTACTTGGACTGCTGGAATAAAAGTATCTAGATGTGTTAATTTGATCTGTTGATATGGATACATTTTTTTCAGTGGATCTAGTTGAATTGATAACCTGAATATGATAGTACCTGAATATGAATAATAGGTATTTTTATGAAATTCTGGATGGATGTTTATCTGTCTGAAGATGTATCTGAACGTGTTAATTTGATGATAAGGGTGCGTATATATGTTTTCAGTGTGTCTACTTGATTAGAAGTGTCTGAGTATTATAATTTGGTATTTATATAAAAAAGTAGACAGTTGTGTTCAATGTATCTGCTTGAAGAAGTATCCGGACGTCTTAATATGATCTGTTGATGATAAAAGTGCGGATATATGTTTTCAGTGTATCTACTTGAATACAAGTCTCTGAAAATTATAATTTGGTATTTTTTATAAAAATGTAGACAGTTGTTTTGAATGTATCTTCTTGATCATATGTATCGGAATATGTTAACATGGTATTTTGTTACGAGTGTTGATAAATGTTTTCAATGTGTCTGCTTAATCATATGTATCGGAAAGTGTTAACGTGGTCTTTTGATACGAGTGTTGATAAAGGTTTTCAATGTATCTGCTTGATCATATGTATCGGAATATGTTAACGTGGTCTTTTTATACGAGTGTTGATATATGTTTTCAATATCTCCTTAATCATATGTATCGGAATGTGTTAACGTGGTATTTTGATACGAGTGTTGATAGATGTTTTCAATATCTCCTTAATCATATGTATTGGAATGTGTTAACGTAGTCTTTTGATACGAGTGTTGATAGAGGTTTTCAATGTATCTTCTTGATCATATGTATCGGAATATGTTAACGTGGTCTTTTTATACGAGTGTTGATAAAGGTTTTCAATGTATCTGCTTGATCATATGTATCGGAATGTGTTAACGTGGTCTTTTTATACGAGTGTTGATAAAGGTTTTCAATGTATCTTCTTGATCATATGTATCGGAATATGTTAACGTGGTCTTTTTATACGAGTGTTGATAAAGGTTTTCAATGTATCTGCTTGATCATATGTATCGGAATATGTTAACGTGGTCTTTTTATACGAGTGTTGATATATGTTTTCAATATCTCCTTAATCATATGTATCGGAATGTGTTAACGTGGTATTTTGATACGAGTGTTGATAGATGTTTTCAATGTATCTTCTTGATCATATGTATCGGAATATGTTAACGTGGTCTTTTTATACGAGTGTTGATAAAGGTTTTCAATGTATCTGCTTGATCATTTGTATCGGAATGTGTTAACGTGGTCTTTTGATACGAGTGTTGATAGATGTTTTCAATACCTGCTTGATCATATGTATCGGAATGTGTTAACGTAGTCTTTTGATACTTGTGTTGATAGATGTTTTCAGTGTATCTTTTTTTTCATTTGTATCGGAATGTGTTAACGTGGTATTTTGATACGAGTGTTGATAGATGTTCTCAGTGTATCTTTTTTTTCATTTGTATCGGAATGTGTTAACGTGGTATTTTGATACGAGTGTTGATAGAGGTTTTCAGTGTATCTACTTGATCATATGTATCGGAATGTGTTAACGTGGTATTTTGATACGAGTGTTGATAGATGTTTTCAATACCTGCTTGATCATATGTATCGGATTGTGTTAACGTAGTCTTTTGATACTTGTGTTGATAGATGTTCTCAGTGTATCTGCTTGATCATATGTATCGGAATGTGTTAACGTAGTCTTTTGATACGAGTGTTGATAGATGTTTTCAGTGTATCTGCTTGATCATATGTATCGGAATGTGTTAACGTGGTATTTTGATACGAGTGTTGATAGATGTTTTCAATGTATCTTCTTGATCATATGTATCGGAATGTGTTAACGTGGTATTTTGATACGAGTGTTGATAGATGTTTTCAATGTATCTTCTTGATCATATGTATCGGAATATGTTAACGTGGTCTTTTTATACGAGTGTTGATAAAGGTTTTCAATGTATCTGCTTGATCATTTGTATCGGAATGTGTTAACGTGGTCTTTTGATACGAGTGTTGATAGATGTTTTCAATACCTGCTTGATCATATGTATCGGAATGTGTTAACGTAGTCTTTTGATACTTGTGTTGATAGATGTTTTCAGTGTATCTTTTTTTTCATTTGTATCGGAATGTGTTAACGTGGTATTTTGATACGAGTGTTGATAGATGTTCTCAGTGTATCTTTTTTTTCATTTGTATCGGAATGTGTTAACGTGGTATTTTGATACGAGTGTTGATAGATGTTTTCAATACCTGCTTGATCATATGTATCGGATTGTGTTAACGTAGTCTTTTGATACTTGTGTTGATAGATGTTCTCAGTGTATCTTTTTTTTCATTTGTATCGGAATGTGTTAACGTGGTATTTTGATACGAGTGTTGATAGATGTTTTCAATACCTGCTTGATCATATGTATCGGATTGTGTTAACGTAGTCTTTTGATACTTGTGTTGATAGATGTTCTCAGTGTATCTTTTTTTTCATTTGTATCGGAATGTGTTAACGTGGTATTTTGATACGAGTCTTGATAGATGTTTTCAGTGTATCTGCTTGATCATATGTATCGGATTGTGTTAACGTAGTCTTTTGATACGAGTGTTGATAGATGTTCTCAGTGTATCTGCTTGATTATATGTATCGGAATGTGTTAACGTAGTCTTTTGATACGAGTGTTGATAGAGGTTTTCAGTGTATCTGCTTGATCATTTGTATCGGAATGTGTTAACGTAGTCTTTTGATACGAGTGTTGATAGAGGTTTTCAGTGTATCTGCTTGATCATTTGTATCGGAATGTGTTAACGTAGTCTTTTGATACGAGTGTTGATAGATGTTCTCAGTGTATCTGCTTGATTATATGTATCGGAATGTGTTAACGTAGTCTTTTGATACGAGTGTTGATAGAGGTTTTCAGTGTATCTGCTTGATCATATGTATCGGAATGTGTTAACGTGGTCTTTTGATACGAGTGTTGATAGAGGTTCTCAATGTATCTGCTTGATCATATGTATCGGAATATGTTAACGTGGTCTTTTGATACGAGTGTTGATAGAGGTTTTCAATGTATCTGCTTGATCATATGTATCGGAATGTGTTAACGTAGTCTTTTGATACGAGTGTTGATATAGGTTTTCAATGTATCTGCTTGATCATATGTATCGGAATGTGTTAACGTAGTCTTTTGATACGAATGTTGGTAGATGTGTTCAGTGTATCTGCTTGATCATATGTATCGGAATGTGTTAACGTAGTCTTTTGATACGAGTGTTGATAGATGTTTTCAATGTATCTTCTTGATCATATGTATCGGAATATGTTAACGTGGTCTTTTGATACGAGTGTTGATAGAGGTTTTCAATGTATCTGCTTGATCATATGTATCGGAATGTGTTAACGTAGTCTTTTGATACGAGTGTTGATATAGGTTTTCAATGTATCTGCTTGATCATATGTATCGGAATGTGTTAACGTAGTCTTTTGATACGAATGTTGGTAGATGTGTTCAGTGTATCTGCTTGATCATATGTATCGGAATGTGTTAACGTAGTCTTTTGATACGAGTGTTGATAGATGTTTTCAATGTATCTTCTTGATCATATGTATCGGAATATGTTAACGTGGTCTTTTGATACGAGTGTTGATAGAGGTTTTCAATGTATCTGCTTGATCATATGTATCGGAATGTGTTAACGTAGTCTTTTGATACGAGTGTTGATATAGGTTTTCAATGTATCTGCTTGATCATATGTATCGGAATATGTTAACGTGGTCTTTTGATACGAGTGTTGATAGAGGTTTTCAATGTATCTGCTTGATCATATGTATCGGAATATGTTAACGTGGTCTTTTGATACGAGTGTTGATAGAGGTTTTCAATGTATCTGCTTGATCATATGTATCGGAATATGTTAACGTGGTCTTTTGATACGAGTGTTGATAGAGGTTTTCAATGTATCTGCTTGATCATATGTATCGGAATATGTTAACGTGGTCTTTTGATACGAGTGTTGATAGAGGTTTTCAATGTATCTGCTTGATCATATGTATCGGAATATGTTAACGTGGTCTTTTGATACGAGTGTTGATAGAGGTTCTCAATGTATCTGCTTGATCATATGTATCGGAATGTGTTAACGTGGTATTTTGATACGAGTGTTGATAGATGTTTTCAATGTATCTTCTTGATCATATGTATCGGAATATGTTAACGTGGTCTTTTTATACGAGTGTTGATAAAGGTTTTCAATGTATCTGCTTGAT
The DNA here is from genome assembly GCA_963513935.1 of Aphrophora alni. Taxonomy (NCBI): domain Eukaryota; kingdom Metazoa; phylum Arthropoda; class Insecta; order Hemiptera; family Aphrophoridae; genus Aphrophora; species Aphrophora alni. The sequence goes on from OY740766.1 coordinate 92,767,847, forward strand.
CATTTGTATCGGAATGTGTTAACGTGGTCTTTTGATACGAGTGTTGATAGATGTTTTCAATACCTGCTTGATCATATGTATCGGAATGTGTTAACGTAGTCTTTTGATACTTGTGTTGATAGATGTTCTCAGTGTATCTTTTTTTTCATTTGTATCGGAATGTGTTAACGTGGTATTTTGATACGAGTGTTGATAGATGTTTTCAGTGTACCTGCTTGATCATATGTATCGGATTGTGTTAACGTAGTCTTTTGATACGAGTGTTGATAGATGTTCTCAGTGTATCTGCTTGATTATATGTATCGGAATGTGTTAACGTAGTCTTTTGATACGAGTGTTGATAGAGGTTTTCAGTGTATCTGCTTGATCATTTGTATCGGAATGTGTTAACGTGGTCTTTTGATACGAGTGTTGATAGATGTTTTCAATGTATCTTCTTGATCATATGTATCGGAATATGTTAACGTGGTCTTTTGATACGAGTGTTGATAGAGGTTTTCAATGTATCTGCTTGATCATATGTATCGGAATGTGTTAACGTAGTCTTTTGATACGAGTGTTGATATAGGTTTTCAATGTATCTGCTTGATCATATGTATCGGAATGTGTTAACGTAGTCTTTTGATACGAATGTTGGTAGATGTGTTCAGTGTATCTGCTTGATCATATGTATCGGAATGTGTTAACGTAGTCTTTTGATACGAGTGTTGATAGATGTTTTCAATGTATCTTCTTGATCATATGTATCGGAATATGTTAACGTGGTCTTTTGATACGAGTGTTGATAGAGGTTTTCAATGTATCTGCTTGATCATATGTATCGGAATGTGTTAACGTAGTCTTTTGATACGAGTGTTGATATAGGTTTTCAATGTATCTGCTTGATCATATGTATCGGAATGTGTTAACGTAGTCTTTTGATACGAATGTTGGTAGATGTGTTCAGTGTATCTGCTTGATCATATGTATCGGAATGTGTTAACGTAGTCTTTTGATACGAGTGTTGATAGATGTTTTCAATGTATCTTCTTGATCATATGTATCGGAATATGTTAACGTGGTCTTTTGATACGAGTGTTGATAGAGGTTTTCAATGTATCTGCTTGATCATATGTATCGGAATGTGTTAACGTAGTCTTTTGATACGAGTGTTGATATAGGTTTTCAATGTATCTGCTTGATCATATGTATCGGAATGTGTTAACGTAGTCTTTTGATACGAATGTTGGTAGATGTGTTCAGTGTATCTGCTTGATCATATGTATCGGAATGTGTTAACGTAGTCTTTTGATACGAGTGTTGATAGATGTTTTCAGTATATCTGCTTGATCATATGTATCGGAATGTGTTAACGTAGTTTTTTGATACGAGTGTTGATAGAGGTTTTCAGTGTATCTGCTTGATCATATGTATCGGAATGTGTTAACGTGGTCTTTTGATACGAGTGTTGATAGAGGTTTTCAATGTATCTGCTTGATCATATGTATCGGAATATGTTAACGTGGTCTTTTGATACGAGTGTTGATAGAGGTTCTCAATGTATCTGCTTGATCATATGTATCGGAATGTGTTAACGTGGTATTTTGATACGAGTGTTGATAGATGTTTTCAATGTATCTTCTTGATCATATGTATCGGAATATGTTAACGTGGTCTTTTTATACGAGTGTTGATAAAGGTTTTCAATGTATCTGCTTGATCATTTGTATCGGAATGTGTTAACGTGGTCTTTTGATACGAGTGTTGATAGATGTTTTCAATACCTGCTTGATCATATGTATCGGAATGTGTTAACGTAGTCTTTTGATACTTGTGTTGATAGATGTTCTCAGTGTATCTTTTTTTTCATTTGTATCGGAATGTGTTAACGTGGTATTTTGATACGAGTGTTGATAGATGTTTTCAGTGTACCTGCTTGATCATATGTATCGGATTGTGTTAACGTAGTCTTTTGATACGAGTGTTGATAGATGTTCTCAGTGTATCTGCTTGATTATATGTATCGGAATGTGTTAACGTAGTCTTTTGATACGAGTGTTGATAGAGGTTTTCAGTGTATCTGCTTGATCATTTGTATCGGAATGTGTTAACGTGGTCTTTTGATACGAGTGTTGATAGATGTTTTCAATGTATCTTCTTGATCATATGTATCGGAATATGTTAACGTGGTCTTTTGATACGAGTGTTGATAGAGGTTTTCAATGTATCTGCTTGATCATATGTATCGGAATGTGTTAACGTAGTCTTTTGATACGAGTGTTGATATAGGTTTTCAATGTATCTGCTTGATCATATGTATCGGAATGTGTTAACGTAGTCTTTTGATACGAATGTTGGTAGATGTGTTCAGTGTATCTGCTTGATCATATGTATCGGAATGTGTTAACGTAGTCTTTTGATACGAGTGTTGATAGATGTTTTCAATGTATCTTCTTGATCATATGTATCGGAATATGTTAACGTGGTCTTTTGATACGAGTGTTGATAGAGGTTTTCAATGTATCTGCTTGATCATATGTATCGGAATGTGTTAACGTAGTCTTTTGATACGAGTGTTGATATAGGTTTTCAATGTATCTGCTTGATCATATGTATCGGAATGTGTTAACGTAGTCTTTTGATACGAATGTTGGTAGATGTGTTCAGTGTATCTGCTTGATCATATGTATCGGAATGTGTTAACGTAGTCTTTTGATACGAGTGTTGATAGATGTTTTCAATGTATCTTCTTGATCATATGTATCGGAATATGTTAACGTGGTCTTTTGATACGAGTGTTGATAGAGGTTTTCAATGTATCTGCTTGATCATATGTATCGGAATGTGTTAACGTAGTCTTTTGATACGAGTGTTGATATAGGTTTTCAATGTATCTGCTTGATCATATGTATCGGAATGTGTTAACGTAGTCTTTTGATACGAATGTTGGTAGATGTGTTCAGTGTATCTGCTTGATCATATGTATCGGAATGTGTTAACGTAGTCTTTTGATACGAGTGTTGATAGATGTTTTCAGTATATCTGCTTGATCATATGTATCGGAATGTGTTAACGTAGTTTTTTGATACGAGTGTTGATAGAGGTTTTCAGTGTATCTGCTTGATCATATGTATCGGAATGTGTTAACGTAGTCTTTTGATACGAGTGTTGATAGAAGTTCTCAATGTATCTGCTTGATCATATGTATCGGAATGTGTTAACGTAGTCTTTTGATACGAGTGTTGATAGATGTTTTCAGTGTATCTGCTTGATCATATGTATCGGAATGTGTTAACGTAGTCTTTTGATACGAGTGTTGATAGAGGTTCTCAATGTATCTGCTTGATCATATGTATCGGAATGTGTTAACGTGGTCTTTTGATACGAGTGTTGATAGATGTTTTCAGTGTATCTGCTTGATCATATGTATCGGAATGTGTTAACGTAGTCTTTTGATACGAGTGTTGATAGATGTTTTCAGTATATCTGCTTGATCATATGTATCGGAATGTGTTAACGTAGTCTTTTGATACGAGTGTTGATAGATGTTTTCAGTGTATCTGCTTGATCATATGTATCGGAATGTGTTAACGTAGTCTTTTGATACGAGTGTTGATAGAGGTTCTCAATGTATCTGCTTGATCATATGTATCGGAATGTGTTAACGTGGTCTTTTGATACGAGTCTTGATAGATGTTTTCAGTGTATCTGCTTGATCATATGTATCGGAATGTGTTAACGTAGTCTTTTGATACGAGTCTTGATAGATGTTTTCAGTGTATCTGTTTGATCATATGTATTGGAATGTGTTAACGTAGTCTTTTGATACGAGTGTTGATAGAGGTTTTTAATGTATCTGCTTGATCATATGTATCGGAATGTGTTAACGTGGTCTTTTGATACGAGTGTTGATAAAGGTTTTTAATGTATCTGCTTGATCATATGTATCGGAATGTGTTAACGTAGTCTTTTGATACGAGTGTTGATAGAAGTTCTCAATGTATCTGCTTGATCATATGTATCGGAATGTGTTAACGTAGTCTTTTGATACGAGTGTTGATAGATGTTTTCAGTGTATCTGCTTGATCATATGTATCGGAATGTGTTAACGTAGTCTTTTGATACGAGTGTTGATAGAGGTTCTCAATGTATCTGCTTGATCATATGTATCGGAATGTGTTAACGTGGTCTTTTGATACGAGTGTTGATAGATGTTTTCAGTGTATCTGCTTGATCATATGTATCGGAATGTGTTAACGTAGTCTTTTGATACGAGTGTTGATAGATGTTTTCAATGTATCTGCTTGATCATTTGTATCGGAATATGTTAACGTAGTCTTTTGATACGAGTGTTGATAGATGTTTTCAGTGTATCTGCTTGATCATATGTATCGGAATGTGTTAACGTGGTCTTTTGATACGAGTCTTGATAGATGTTTTCAGTGTATCTGCTTGATCATATGTATCGGAATGTGTTAACGTAGTCTTTTGATACGAGTCTTGATAGAAGTTCTCAATGTATCTGCTTGATCATATGTATCGGAATGTGTTAACGTAGTCTTTTGATACGAGTCTTGATAGATGTTTTCAGTGTATCTGCTTGATCATATGTATCGGAATGTGTTAACGTAGTCTTTTGATACGAGTGTTGATAGAGGTTTTTAATGTATCTGTTTGATCATATGTATTGGAATGTGTTAACGTAGTCTTTTGATACGAGTGTTGATAGATGTTTTCAGTGTATCTGCTTGATCATATGTATCGGAATATGTTAACGTAGTCTTTTGATACGAGTCTTGATAGATGTTTTCAGTGTATCTGTTTGATCATATGTATTGGAATGTGTTAACGTAGTCTTTTGATACGAGTGTTGATAGAGGTTTTTAATGTATCTGCTTGATCATATGTATCGGAATGTGTTAACGTAGTCTTTTGATACGAGTGTTGATAGATGTTTTCAGTGTATCTGCTTGATCATATGTATCGGAATATGTTAACGTAGTCTTTTGATACGAGTGTTGATAGATGTTTTCAGTGTATCTGCTTGATCATATGTATCGGAATATGTTAACGTGGTCTTTTGATACTAGTGTTGATAGATGTTCTCAGTGTATCTTTTTTTTCATATGTATCGGAATGTGTTAACGTAGTCTTTTGATACGAGTCTTGATAGATGTTTTCAGTGTATCTGCTTGATCATATGTATTGGAATATGTTAACGTGGTCTTTTGATACGAGTGTTGATAGATGTTCTCAGTGTATCTGCTTGATCATATGTATCGGAATATGTTAACGTAGTCTTTTGATACGAGTGTTGATAGATGTTTTCAGTGTATCTGCTTGATCATATGTATCGGAATATGTTAACGTGGTCTTTTGATACTAGTGTTGATAGATGTTCTCAGTGTATCTTTTTTTTCATATGTATCGGAATGTGTTAACGTAGTCTTTTGATACGAGTCTTGATAGATGTTTTCAGTGTATCTGCTTGATCATATGTATCGGAATATGTTAACGTGGTCTTTTGATACGAGTGTTGATAGATGTTCTCAGTGTATCTTTTTTTTCATATGTATCGGAATGTGTTAACGTAGTCTTTTGATACTAGTGTTGATAGATGTTTTCAGTGTATCTGCTGGATTGTGTTAATTTGGTCATTTGTAAAGAGTGTGAATAAATATTTTCATTGTATATTAAATTGCTGAATTTAGGTACGTCACACTATGGACTTGGTTCGATGATGTGTGTAATAAGCTGGTTTCTTTGTGGTATTCCCAAGAATACTTGCTGTTTAGGTGAAAAATGTAGTTCTTTTTATCTATATGGACAACGTTTTGAAAAATACAGAACTTTAGTTTTAACCATCACTGTGTTTATTGAGGCTATAAACCTTTAGTATGCATCTGAGCTCTTTACATACTTGAATATTTAACTCTTCTCCGTCTTCCCCTTCCTCCGAAATATGTGTAAGAGTTTTGAAACGTAAATAGGTTAAATTATACTGTTATAAATGGGAGAACAACTAGAGAAATCTTTACTATAATCTACTAAAACAACAATAATCTATCTTGTACAGCCTTGTCTATAAAACTAAAACATATATTTAGAATGTTAATAATTAGATTATAATTATTATTACTTTTTATGATGTTACTAGATTGTACGGGTAAATGTGTATTTACATTTCTGAAATCGGCTAATTAGTTGGTAAAATGTAGCTTATTTTTAGTGTTTTAATCACCATGCGCTTTGTTATCTGAAAACAATTATAATTTGTCTAAACGTGACAGTACATTTAAATACTATAAACATTTTGAAATAATAATACCTTTTTCAAATAGACGACTATCCACAAAATGATATATGGAGGTGTTATTATGTGTTTATGAAACGAGTGGCATATTACGTTAGTTTTGTGATGAGTTGGAGTAAACTAAATGGCGGGAGCTGTAAACACAAGTGAAAAACAGTAAACTGTTAACTATCTACTCTTAACACTGCAAAGTTTTCTGTCCCAGTGAAACGTAGTTAACTACGTACATCATAATAAAGCATAGAGAAAAAGAGATGATAATTAAACAAATTAAGGAGAATTGCATCGTATTCTCATCTTGAACCGGCCGGATCGACACGACCAAATTTTTACTTTTCAAATATGCATTGTATAAAGAAAATTATGTGATTGATACAAAAGTTCCATGTATCGAGTTTCACGAAAACATCCCCTGAGGAGTAAAAAGTTATTTTTAGAATGATGTTAATATGTCTTCTGTTCTTTCATACATCATCTGTTGTCTACCGTCTGTGCAGTACGCTACAGTCTAAACAAGTAAACCGATTTTGATTAAATTTGATACCGTATGTGGACTTTTTGTTTTTTGATCTTTTTTTTCTGTGAGAACTCTAAATTTGAGGGTAGCTGATATACACTGTATTCTAACCATTTTAATCGTTCTTTCTTCTTTTTTTAAATAAAATGTAGCCTCCAAATGCTCCAACTAAAATTAATTAAAAAACTAACAAAGTTTGTGAACCTGTTACAAAAGACCGAATTCCTCAAAACAGGCTGTACCGATTTTATTCAGAGCATATTTATGTAAAATTTAACGGTGAATGATCGAAATCAATGTTGCAAATTAGAATTAAACAAATAAGTTAGAACAGTTAAAAAAAATAGTCGAAAATGAAAGTCTACCTCCACCGTTTCATTTTAATCCAACGGGACACTTTTTCTCATTTGTAAGTAATATAGAGACACCATGGAGGAAATACCTACAATTTTATTATTATTATTATTTTATTGGGCAGGCGTGTAAGAGCCGGTATACTAATTTGTTGGACCTTTTATTTTTGTTTATATTTATTTATTATTTAAATACAATATTTTTTTTTATTTATTACCGACACTAAATTTTAAATACTCAATATTGGATGTAATGTAAAATAATTAATTTTATTAATTTAAAAAGTTATAAATACTATTTTAAACGTGGTGAGAAACTATATTGGTTTAATATAGGTCAGGGTGTAAATTGCTTTATCATTGTAAATATTTAACATACTTGTCGTTATATTTCATAATTATATCTGCCACTGATAAATTCCGAATGGGGGGGGTGGTTACCATTTATATACGGTCATATAATTTCAAAAGAAAAAGAATATAATACATAACTATTTCTATGTAAAACTGACTTTTCCCATAGCATATTATATTAGCCTTGTATTTGATCTATAAAACAACTAATAGTGTAGATAATATAATTTGTGTCTGTCCGTCAAGTGCAATCCGCTGCAAAACCACAATGTTTCGAATATAAAGAGAGTAATAACAACTGTCTAGATTGCAATTATTGTTGCAATACCTGTAGGCCGTATATTGATCAGCATTGTCAATAAAAACACCTCTGTATGTAAATAACTGGGCCTACGGTGAAGTATTGAATCCTACTGTGGGTAGAAATGTGACCAAAGTATCTGAACCGACTGTACAACAATGTTTTATAAATTATAAAACTTGGAATCCTTTGACATTTTTAACTACGTAATTTATATTGAAAAAGTAATGAAATAAATTATAGTATGCTGAATAAAATATGGCTACAGTAGACAACATTTAAGAATACACGAAAGACAATATAGTCTAAGCAAAATAAAAGCCGGTTGGTGAAACAAACAATAGTATAAAAAACAATACCTTATTTGAAATATTAACATACATCCTTTCCAAATACTATAATAAAAACTACAAATCTATGTTATTTAAAAAAAAAACAAGTACATTTGATAGACATTATTTTGACTTTAGAAACACTCTCTCTCTCTCTCTCTCTCTCTCTCTCTCTCTCTCTCTCTCTCTCTCTCTCTCTCTCTCTCTCTCTCTCTCTCTCTCTCTCTCTCTCTCTCTCTCTCTCTCTCTCTCTCTCTCTCTCTCTCTCTCTCTCTCTCTCTCTCTCTCTCTCTCTCTCTCTCTCTCTCTCTCTCTCTCTCTCTCTCTCTCTCTCTCTCTCTAGGGATTTTTCAACTCAAAACTTCAGAGTCGAAATTGTGTAGGAAATAATTACCTTTAGTTTATTGTTAAAAAACGAATTGTACACATTCGTTATTACTTTCAAAACCTGTGTATTTATTATGGGAGTGCAAACAATATTGTCCTAATTTTGATAAAAATTAAACTTACACGACAGTTTATTTAAAAGAACTGTTATTCAATTTTGAAATCTACCGACAAATAGACTTTTACATGAGCTACAGATACTGATATATAGATAGTCGGACCATGCACATTTCGTGTTTCGAGTCAACTTTTTTAAAGAACAAATCCAAAGACATTTTAAAGAACCATAATGTTTAAAAATATTAGTAACATTGACCAATGATGGTCACAAGAAAGGTTCGTACATCAACAATTACACCATTGAAATCATTCCTATGATAATAATGGAATTACTCCAATTGTGCTATCTTCCTCTTACGTGAAAAATATACAACCACTTCTATAAAATGGTGAGATACTCATAGTTTCTATATATTAAATTGCTTAGTTATGATTTTGTTAATGATATAATATAATATATATATATATATATATATATATTATATATATATATATATATATATATATTCGAAATAATACAAAACCGATAAAACTATTACTGAGTGGCTAATGAAGTCCACAAAAGCCGAATTCCCTTTTAATTACTAAACCAAACAGATTGTAGCTTAATTAAGTTAATTTATATCTTCATTACTACCTGGATTATACTTTTTAAGTTTGTTCCGAGACAAAACTGACTGTCACTCAATCGTAAATCCCGAAGGCTATTGAATCTTTTCGAATAACGTAACTGTATTCCCATCAGTTTGATTTCGAACAAACTTAAATATTTCAAATCCTGGGACTATTTGAGTATATAAATTAAAGTACTTGTTGACAATCAGTTTGGTCGGATCAAATTTAAATATTGTAAAGCCAGAGAATATTTGAGTGTTTAGATTAAAGTAAATTGTATGACAATCAGTTTGGTTCGAATGAAATTTAAATATTGTAAAGCTATTGTAAATTAAATATTGAACCAAGACTAAGCTGATTCAAGCAGATTTACGTTAATCTAATTACTTAAAAAATCTCTGACTGGTACAATCTTTATTTTGATAGGAAATCATTGCAAATGTCGTACATTTATTTTAATCTAAATGCTTTATTAGTCACTAGCTTTACATACTTCGAATTTTTGGAAGCAGGGTAACCAGAGGAAAACTTTTAAAAGGAGTCACTTGGACTAAAAAAGAGGACATTTATACAAAAATGAGGACAATTTTTATACATTCAAAGAACCGTTTATTCGTAGTATTTCAATACAAAATGTATTAAAAATACATGTTTGTGTAGAAATACATATTTATTAAGTATTCTTGAAAAGAAAATTTAACTCTTCTTGCTTAAATATTATACAAATTATACCTTTAAAATAACAAAAAACTAAAACAAAGTTGGAGGGACGTACCGTGCAGTGCAGGCGCACAAACATGAAGATGAGCGACAAGACGCCACGGCTCCAGAATTATTTATCACAAGAAAGAATGATATGTTTCGTATCATTCTTTTTATTATTATTATTACTGCAGATTTTCAAAAAAAAGCCGGATTTTTTACATAATTTCAAAAGTCTTGGTGGACAGGAGGACATATCCTCCTAAAGCCGGACGTCTGGTCACCCTGGTTGGAAGGCCAAACTGGTCGCCGATTATTTACATTAAAAGGTTAATATTCTCTGGCATTACATTTTTTGATGTTGCGAGACCAACGTTAATGTAAATTCGTCAGTAGTCCCAGATTTATACTTTATAAGTTTGTTCCGAGATCAAAATGTCTGTCACACAATTACATTAAGGTAAATACTTCAATTTCCTGGCTTCTCATCTTATATTTTGTTGCGAGACCAATTGATTGTCACAATTACATTAATATAAATGTTTCATTAGACTCTGTCGTTACACTCTTCGAATTTTCTCCAAGGGACATTTACTGTAGCACAACTATGTTAATAAAAATCCTTCAATATTTACTGGCTTCTCAATCTTTTATTTCATTGTGAGACCTAAGTAATTTTCATAATATTGACATAATATAAATGGTTCTTTAGCCGCTAGTATTATACTGATAGAATTTGCTCCGACCGCAACTGACACGCCCATTATTGTTAATCTAAATCCTTCTATAGTCTCTGCCATTTCACTTTTTTTAATTTATTGCTGGAACACATTTATGTTAAATGCTTCAAAAGTACCCGACTTTACACTGTTTACATTTTTTATAAGACCAAACTTGCTCTCATATTTATATTATATACTTCCATAGTGCTTGGATTTTTCGCTCTTTGAATTTGTTGTTATACCAACCAATTGTTGTATATTTATGTTAAATCTACAATAGTCCTGAGCTTTTCATTTTTCTAATATTTTCTAGACCAAACTGAATAGTTTACATTCAATGCTTCATAGTCTACAGCCTTTGAATTTTAGGGTGATCAAACTGACTATCTCCCATTTATGTTAAACTCTACATAGTCCCTGGCTTTTCATTTTTTTGAATTTGTTCTAGTCCAAACTGACTCCCGTACATTTATGTTAAATTCTACATAGTCCCTGTCTTTTCATTTATTTGAATTTGTTCTAGTCCAAACTGACTCCCGTACATTTACGTTAAATTCTACATAGTCCCTGGCTTTTCATTTTTTTGAATTTGTTCTAGTCCAAACTGACTCCCGTACATTTATGTTAAACTCTACATAGTCCCTGGCTTTTCATTTTTTTGAATTTGTTCTAGTCCAAACTGACTCCCGTACATTTACGTTAAATTCATCACTCTTACAATGAGAAAAATTTCGACTACGTTCTGGCTCTAAATTTGTCGACAGATTAAACTGACTGCAGCACATTTATATTGAATGCTTCAGTCGTTCCTAGCTATACATTCCTTAAATTTAATCAAAGAACAAACTGACTTAACATTTAAAAAATAATCTATATGTTTCAATATTCTCTGGCTTTACACTCTATTAATTTGTTGAGAAAAAATACCGACTACTGTACATTTACATTAAATGCTTCGATTAGTCCAGGCTTTACATTCTTGTAATTTGATTCAATGCCAAATTGACGCTCTCACATTTAACGTCAATATAAATCCTTCATTATTCTATTTTTTAACCAAACTGACTGTAACACATTTACGTTAAATGCTGTAATTTTCTCTTTCTTTACACTTTTGAATTTCTTACGAGACCAAATTAACCATAGCACGTTCTTTTTATATGCATCATAACACAAAACTTTACTCCCTTTTAATTTGTTGGGAGAATAAACTGACTGCTACATATTTAAGATTAATCTTGAAATGGTCTCTGTATTTATAATAATTTTAATTTGTTTCTAGACCAAACTGACTGTCACATATTCACTTTATATCCCAAAACACATGGCTTAACTCTTTTTTGAATTTGTTGAGAGAACAAATTCATTACCACATATTTACGATAAATATTTTAATTTCTTCTGTCTACAATATTTTATATTGTTGCGAGACCAAATTGTCACTCGCCTATTCATAATAGGCCCTGAGTTTCCAATATTTGTGTTTATTGCGAGATCAAATGATTGTAGCTCATTTTGTTAATAGTCCCTATTTTTACAATATTTGTATTTATTGCGAGACCAAACTGACTACCACAAATTTCGCTAATAGTCCCTGTGTTTAGAATGCGATACACAACTGGTTGTGGCACATTTATGTTGTAGTTCCAGTGTTTAAACTATTTGTATTTATAGCGAGACACAACTGATTGTGGCACATTTACATTAATAGTTCCTGTGTTTACAGTATTTGAATTTATTGCGAGACACAACTTATTGTGGCACATTTATGTTGTAGTTCCAGTGTTTAAACTATTTGTATTTATAGCGAGACACAACTGATTGTGGCACATTTACATTAATAGTTCCTGTGTTTACAGTATTTGAATTTATTGCGAGACACAACTTATTGTGGCACATTTATGTTGTAGTTCCAGTGTTTAAACTATTTGTATTTATAGCGAGACACAACTGATTGTGGCACATTTACATTAATAGTTCCTGTGTTTACAGTATTTGAATTTATTGCGAGACACAACTTATTGTGGCACATTTATGTTGTAGTTCCAGTGTTTAAACTATTTGTATTTTTAGCGAGACACAACTGATTGTGGCACATTTACGTTAATAGTTCCTGTGTTTACACTATTTGAATTTATAGCGAGACACAACTGATTGTGGCACATTTATGTTGTAGTTCCAGTGTTTAAACTATTTGTATTTATAGCGAGACACAACTGATTGTGGCACATTTATGTTGTAGTTCCAGTGTTTACACTATTTGTATTTATAGCGAGACACAACTTATTGTGGCACATTTATGTTGTAGTTCCAGTGTTTACACTATTTGTATTTATAGCGAGACACAACTTATTGTGGCACATTTATGCTGTAGTTCCAGTGTTTACACTATTTGTATTTATAGCGAGACACAACTTATTGTGGCACATTTATGTTGTAGTTCCTGTGTTAACACTATTTGTATTTACAGCGAGACACAACTGACTGCCACACATTTACGTTATAATCCCTGTGTTTACACTATTTGTATTTATTATGTTGTTCATAACACTCTATGTTTATTACTCAATCCTCACTCGCTGTAATACATTTTTGTTAGTCTTTGTTCCATCCCATTGGATAATACCCCGTAAGTGATTGTGGAAATTTATATTAATTTATTGAATGTTTGGTATATCGCCGTTGTTTTATTATTGGTATATCGCCAGGTTGACATTATTAGTATTAATCGCTTGACCCACCTGTATCTAGTACGTTTAATATTGAAAACAACGTTTAAGCTATCACACTATGTAATTACTAATATAGTAATAAACACTGAAAAACTTAATAATTATATTATATATGATAATCATAATTAAATACACATTGTCAGTTAAATATATGGTACATGTATGTAAAAATTTAATGCTAAATCGTTTATCGACGAAGGTATAAAAAACATTTTATAATTCGCATTTTCAAAATGAAAGACGTAGAAACATAATATTGTATAGTTAATTTAAACTGCCTATTCATTAATACGTATAGACTTCAATGAGACGTATTCATAGAAGAAATATGTCGACACACGTGAATTTAAGTTCATTTTGTATGAAATGCAATCTCCCTACATCTCCCCTCAACCACATTTCAGTCACAAGTTTCTGTTATTTAAAAAGTAATTTATTTTCCATCACGTTCTACCTTTTTTCTAATTTTATCTTCTTATTATAATGCAAAATGTTATTTCTGCTCTATCGTTACACGGCTTCTACTTTGTTATTTCTTTTCCTTTCAGGAAATAGTCAATTGATGTTTCCATTCTACGTCTACTTTGCATCGACAAATAGAAGGTGGGAAGTTGAAACTTAAATGGCTATACATTACATTTTTAAATTGTTTCGTTTAGTAATTCAATTTATGCAGCTACTTTTATAGTATATTTCACGTGTTTGTAGATTATTTATTTCTGAATAATTTCTACAAAGTTATAAACATATTTAGACAAGTGTTAAAATATATGATAGTGGTGTTAGATATGGTTTATTTCAAAACTTCAAAAATTTCAATCAGTATTAGTGAAATACTTTTGAGGAACTGTATTCTATTTATTATACTAACTATAATGATACAATACCAATTCACCGGAATCAGTTCTATAATATCTTTTATTCCAGGTGGTTCGTAAAATTTATTCTTTAAATTTACAGGAAGATTTTACACTGAGTCAATATAAAGTATTAACTTTGATTATTACGGTTGTACAGTGAATCTAAACACATTTTTACGGTTTCTCATCGTAAAAGTTTAGTCAGCCAGCTAAAAGTAACAGAGCTGACTTTGTGTATAAACTCCTGGGAGGGTATTCCTTTCACGACCAACTTTGAATTTATTTGTAACACATTGATTCTCATTGTAGGGTGAAACGTGTATTAACAACTCCTAATGTGCGTTAACAATCCTGAGACAAAAGTAAAAAAGCAAAGTATTAATCGACAGTTAATACTTTACTGAGATGTAAATTTAGTTGCAGTATTGTGGAGACTTATATCAGTGAAATGGAATGAGATTTTGTCAAATGTACCTATCGTATATTATAAGGTATTTAAACAAAGTATATTTTATAAGAAATCTACCTAGACTTTAGTTTGTTTAAATTTACTCTACAAATAAAAATGTATAGTTTAAGATACGCAAATTCGTTTTACATTTACAGTTGTGGTATTAGGAATAAGTTGAGAAACACGCTACAGTGAAATTTGGCAAAAGTCACTAAAATACTATTTAAAACTACATCTCCAAAAATTGTAGTAGAGACTAGTTACAAAAAAAAAAAAACTAAAACAGCCTGCATGATTCCAGTGGCGTTTTTGTAAACATGCAATTACCTAATAATCGAACAAAATAATTGTATCTTCTTGTTTTGTCATATACGAAATTAATAGAAATAAATATTGAAATTGACTTGAAACATGTTTTAAAATTAATATAAATCTGTAAGAATTATGTTTAAGGTTTATGTTAATTTTAAAATAAATATATTTAAATTATTTTCAAAATATTAATACTACTGCTGTTCACAGACATTATGTGCACATTGAATTCCCAACTGCAAGGTACACGGACGGTAACGACAAAATAACTCGCCTAACGATAAGCTAGCCAACTGACGTTTCCCTGAAAACAAATCGCTTTTCTGCTTCTAAATAGCGGGAGTAGGATGTACAATTAATGTCTTCATTAATGTCGTAGTTATTTCTGCTCAAGTAAAGGGTTTTGTCAGGTAAAGGTCACAATCGTAAAAAGACGTGGGTTAACTTAGACATCTCGGTTAATTAGAGTTTATTATTAGAATTCATTTTATAAAATTAGAAATTCTTTTTTTTTATTTAATTTTATGCAATACGTAATTACAATTTTAACTAAATAAACTCGAAAGGTTGTTGTCACGTGGACGATAACTTTTACTGATATTTTCTTAGACATTTTCACTACTCATAACACTATTTATAAACACCAGCATGACTTTCTGAGAAATAGTCCGTTTCGTAACGTGTAACACACGTATTTGACAGAACTTCATAAAGAGTATTATTTAAAGATGTAAACTAAAATAACACATCACGTGACACGTAGTAACATCTTGGTTTTCAACATTGGTTATTATAGTAGCGATATTTTATACAGAAATTATGCAGTGAGATAATACAAATTGATAAATAAACAACATCTAAAAAAAAGAAAAAAGTGACATAGAAAGTATTGTATTTAATTTCATGATATGTAATGATTTAGGGTTTTGATTAGTTATATCAAAACTGTTGTAACTGTTGAAACCTTTGTATTCTTTTTATTGATCACCTCTGAATCCGAGAAAAAATATATCATATTTAGAATTATTAAATCTATTTTTTTTATTTTATACAGAGTACCCAGGCGTATTTTCTCCAACAATAAACATTAATGTACCCTACAAGAGAAATTTTCACAATTGTTTCGTTCGGCATAATTTGATCATTTCAGTTTTTAAAATTTCTAAAACGCCAATAATGTACTGTATTTCAATATGACAACAAATGACGGTTGAGTATGGGTTTTCCTTTAAAAAGGAGTGCATCTCGTTGATATAATCTTGAACGTTTGTTCCAAGCCATTGTTTTGCTTGTGTAAGATTTCTTATACAAGGTTATAGTGGCTATTCAACTTAACGTTTATGTACATTTCGCTGTTTTATGGAGCCACTTTTTTAATGGAATATTTAACCTTCCTGAACCAAACAAACGTTTTACCTAATAAATGAGTTTGCCTTAGTCTTCGTCCAAAGTGGCAGTCAAAATGATTAAAAAACGTTTTAAATAAAATATATTTTAGTTGAATTTAACATATTTATGTCATTTGTACATATGTTTATTTAATGCCAAACTTTTTAATCAATGTGGTGAAATGTATAATTACCGTTGGAGTAGTGAAGATTTCATTTGACATGGGTTATTCATTATCCCAACTTTCGATTTCTTCTGAGTAGAGGTCTTTTCTTTAGTTTTTATTTATTTATTTCACTATTGAAATAATTCTCTGTTTCCTGTAGAACTGGTATCAGATATGGTACTGGAATTATAATAATTTCATACTGGTCTCGTACAAATACTCGTACAATTATAAATACATGTCACACATATTTCAATAATACTTTATTGACACTTCCACTGATTAACTTAATTCTCAGGTATGAATTATTGATATTAATTCTAAGATTTATTCGAGTTTCTCAGAATTTCTCACTGTATGGAGACAATATATTAAACATATTAATTCACTGGCCTAAACAAGATGTACATAAACTGAGTTATGACTATGTATGAATATTTATATCAATATGGTATGGGTTCAATTAGTCCAAAAACCATAATTTTTGTAATTAAAAGAGATAAATAAATTGGCACATTTTGTAACCAGTTTTGTTAGGATTACAGTGGTTCCAAAAAATAATAATTGAGAACTTGTTTACAAAACGGAGAGCAAAATGGATAAACTCATTGTGAAATATATTACAAGTACACCCCCCCCCCATTTAAGAGTATGTACATAAAATACATAAGAAAATGAGGTTCAACTAAATTTAATTTAAAATTATGGATCATCGTTACAGCTATTTCAAAATCATGTTTCAACCTTGTAGCAAATACAAGACTAATAAAAGTTTACGTACTTTCTTATGACGCGTTACGGAGATTTACTCCATCATCAGAAACGTTATCACTATTACGAGCTGATAACGTCAAACATTTAATAAAACACACAAACACAAACACTGAGAACGTATTAATTTTTTAGCGTGGGATGCATCGCGTATGGTGGTCAGAAGAGAACAGCTGTCTCAAGGTTATGTAATCACACAGTGACATTTACTAGTGGAAAAAGGAAGTAACGTGACGGACACATAAGAATTAAGTAAACTTTTATTGTATTACGTTTACTTGAAAAATAAAAGAAAATGAATCTTACATTACTAATAATGAAATCCATCCTCCATATAATTTACTTCGTTTATTGTACTTCACATTTAAACATACTACCTTTTTCGCAAATTACTTTTCAAATCACACTCTACGTAATTTTGAATGTGATTTTAAAATATAATATATAATTTTAACATCTTAATGTCCCATTACTCGAAGTTTTTAGGAAAAGGTTTGAACATTTCATTTTTTCATTTAAAATACATTGGAAGTTTTACAAAATAAACCTTAAATGTTATCACAACTATTATTTCAGTGAAAATCTAATTCCATAAAAATGATCTCTTTTATTGGAATCAATTGAGACCAACTGGAACTATGTGTACTGATTGATTTAACTCTCTGGATAACTTAAGATTTGTAAGGCTTTCCTGGTTGTGACTTGTGGTAACTTCCATTATAACTTAAGTAAAGCAGCTAAAGTAACAGTTCAGCAAACTAACTTTATGTACAAAATTATATTTCGTTGGACGTAGGAAGTTACTAGTACTGACATGCACTTTAACATCACGTAGCAGAGTGTTCGAGAATGTCAATTGGATTTTCATACTGTCCACCCAATTTGGGGTTTGTTTTATAAATTGTCTTTATTTAGAGAAAAAATGTGTATTATAAATGAAATTTGTTTTTTTATTTTAAAAGTCATTGCTTTATTGTCTTGTTATATATAGTTACAATGTGATTTTTAATTTATACAAACATATATATTTCGTAATCCAATATTTTCATTTCAACAAATAATATAACAATGTTTTATGCTATTGATGTTTTGTGATCTATGTATTAAAGGCAAATATATTTCCCATCACTTATTACCCTTTCATCGATCCCCATAAGCAATTGCGTCTTCAATTTTCCAATACTTGATACGCAACAGGATACCTACTTGTGATCGAGTGTATCTTTACGGTGAGTTAGGTTCTACATACTGGAATATTTCCCACCACTTAGACTATTACCCTTTCATCGATCCCCAAAAGCAATTGCGTCTTCAATTTTCCAATACTTGATACGCGACAGGATACCTACTTGTGATCGAGTGTATCTTTACGGTGAGTTAGGTTCTACATACTGGAATATTTCCCACCACTTAGACTATTACCCTTTCATCGATCCCCAAAAGCAATTGCGTCTTCAATTTTCCAATACTTGATACGCGACAGGATACCTACTTGTGATCGAGTGTATCTTTACGGTGAGTTAGGTTCTACATACTGGAATATTTCCCACCACTTATTACCCTTTCATCGATCCCCAAAAGCAATTGCGTCTTCAATTTTCCAATACTTGATACGCGACAGGATACCTACTTGTGATCGAGTGTATCTTTACGGTGAGTTAGGTTCTACATACTGGAATATTTCCCACCACTTAGACTATTACCCTTTCATCGATCCCCAAAAGCAATTGCGTCTTCAATTTTCCAATACTTGATACGCAACAGGATACCTACTTGTGATCGAATGTATCTTGGCGGTGAGTTAGGTTATACATACTGGAATATTTCCCACCACTTAGACTATTACCCTTTCATCGATCCCCAAAAGCAATTGCGTCTTCAATTTTCCAATACTTGATACGCAACAGGATACCTACTTGTGATCGAATGTATCTTGGCGGTGAGTTAGGTTATACATACTGGAATATTTCCCACCACTTAGACTATTACCCTTTCATCGATCCCCAAAAGCAGTTGCGTCTTCAATTTTCCAGGACTTGATACGCGACAGGATACCTACTTGTGATCGAATGTATCTTGGCGGTGAGTTAGGTTATACATACTGGAATATTTCCCACCACTTAGACTATTACCCTTTCATCGATCCCCAAAAGCAGTTGCGTCTTCAATTTTCCAGGACTTGATACGCGACAGGATACCTACTTGTGATCGAATGTATCTTGGCGGTGAGTTAGGTTATACATACTGGAATATTTCCCACCACTTAGACTATTACCCTTTCATCGATCCCCAAAAGCAGTTGCGTCTTCAATTTTCCAGGACTTGATACGCGACAGGATACCTACTTGTGATCGAATGTATCTTGGCGGTGAGTTAGGTTATACATACTGGAATATTTCCCACCACTTAGACTATTACCCTTTCATCGATCCCCAAAAGCAATTGCGTCTTCAATTTTCTAGGACTTGATACGCGACAGGATACCTACTTGTGATCGAATGTATCTTGGCGGTGAGTTAGGTTATACATACTGGAATATTTCCCACCACTTAGACTATTACCCTTTCATCGATCCCCAAAAGCAGTTGCGTCTTCAATTTTCCAATACTTGATACGCGACAGGATACCTACTTGTGATCGAATGTATCTTGGCGGTGAGTTAGGTTATACATACTGGAATATTTCCCACCACTTAGACTATTACCCTTTCATCGATCCCCAAAAGCAGTTGCGTCTTCAATTTTCCAATACTTGATACGCGACAGGATACCTACTTGTGATCGAATGTATCTTTACGGTGAGTTAGGTTATACATACTGGAATATTTCCCACCACTTAGACTATTACCCTTTCATCGATCCCCAAAAGCAGTTGCGTCTTCAATTTTCCAGGACTTGATACGCGACAGGATACCTACTTGTGATCGAATGTATCTTGGCGGTGAGTTAGGTTATACATACTGGAATATTTCCCACCACTTAGACTATTACCCTTTCATCGATCCCCAAAAGCAGTTGCGTCTTCAATTTTCCAGGACTTGATACGCGACAGGATACCTACTTGTGATCGAATGTATCTTGGCGGTGAGTTAGGTTATACATACTGGAATATTTCCCACCACTTAGACTATTACCCTTTCATCGATCCCCAAAAGCAGTTGCGTCTTCAATTTTCCAATACTTGATACGCGACAGGATACCTACTTGTGATCGAATGTATCTTGGCGGTGAGTTAGGTTATACATACTGGAATATTTCCCACCACTTAGACTATTACCCTTTCATCGATCCCCAAAAGCAGTTGCGTCTTCAATTTTCCAGGACTTGATACGCGACAGGATACCTACTTGTGATCGAATGTATCTTGGCGGTGAGTTAGGTTATACATACTGGAATATTTCCCACCACTTAGACTATTACCCTTTCATCGATCCCCAAAAGCAGTTGCGTCTTCAATTTTCCAGGACTTGATACGCGACAGGATACCTACTTGTGATCGAATGTATCTTGGCGGTGAGTTAGGTTATACATACTGGAATATTTCCCACCACTTAGACTATTACCCTTTCATCGATCCCCAAAAGCAGTTGCGTCTTCAATTTTCTAGGACTTGATACGCGACAGGATACCTACTTGTGATCGAATGTATCTTGGCGGTGAGTTAGGTTATACATACTGGAATATTTCCCACCACTTAGACTATTACCCTTTCATCGATCCCCAAAAGCAGTTGCGTCTTCAATTTTCTAGGACTTGATACGCGACAGGATACCTACTTGTGATCGAATGTATCTTGGCGGTGAGTTAGGTTATACATACTGGAATATTTCCCACCACTTAGACTATTACCCTTTCATCGATCCCCAAAAGCAGTTGCATCTTCAATTTTCCAGGACTTGATACGCGACAGGATACCTACTTGTGATCGAATGTATCTTGGCGGTGAGTTAGGTTATACATACTGGAATATTTCCCACCACTTAGACTATTACCCTTTCATCGATCCCCAAAAGCAGTTGCGTCTTCAATTTTCTAGGACTTGATACGCGACAGGATACCTACTTGTGATCGAATGTATCTTGGCGGTGAGTTAGGTTATACATACTGGAATATTTCCTAAAATAAAGAACACTTTCAGGCTGAAACCACAGACTAGAAGTTCACTTTCCTCACGTCGTCTGGTTCATTTTCCCTCTACAGGCAGCTTTTAGGACTGCAACAGGAAAGATAGAATACTGCTAATGATGACTATTTTTTGTGCCAAGCCTTGTTATATGGAATACTAGTAATAAAAGAGTATTACCAACTGAAATGATACTCATAGTTACGTGACAACCTGGACTGAGAAGAACATAACTAGAGTTCGAACGAGGGGGTAAACAAGTTTCTCTTTAACATCGTACCAAACAATACTACAGGTCATATAATATCTACAGCACTTTGTGATATTATATTATGTCGAGTAATATTGTTTCTCTTTTTCACTTTGAATTTTTACTTTTCCTACCTTTTAAAATTGACTAAATACTTTTTACTATAGAATATTAAAATCGTTTAATGTTAAATTGCTATAACCATGCGTCAAATAAAGAAAATAAATCGATAAAGCTCAAAATTATCGTAACTGAACTCAACTAATTATTGAAGACGTAATATAAGCCAAGATAATTTTCATTATTAAATTATGTCTGTGCCTTAAATGTATATCCTACTATAGATTAATCTCTTCACATCCAATCCTGTTATGCAATTTCAGCTGTGTCGATGTGATCGACCTTATCTATCCAATAACCGAATATCTCGTACCGTTATCTAAACCTAAATTTCAGTAATTAAGTGTCAGAACGTAACGTAACCTGATGTAGTTTTAATAACAGTCATGGATTATGGCAGATATCGTCATAAAATAAAGCCGCTCTACTACAATAACGCAGTCGTGTTTTATAGTAAAGGCTTTAAAAAGGATAATGAGGTAGAAGGAAAATATTTAACACATGACCTAAATAACGGTGGAAACTAAATTGATTACATGTTGTACGTTTTAAAATATACATTGCAGTGTCTAATTTCAGTTAATGATTGATTTAAACTTCAATACGTTGAATTTCTCTAACTACGTTTCTAAACACATGCATTTGTCAAAGCAAAGTTTAAATTGCTAAAGTTTCATCGCCGTTATTTCAAACATTACAAAACAAATTTACCACTAATTATACGTTTTAAGATAACCCTAAAAAACTATTATATACTTTTTTTAAAGCACTACAATTAAGATCTTTAACTATTTCATCAATGGTTTCTGTTATTGGAGTATCGGCGATGACCAATTCTAAAAACCATTACATGACCTTGGGTTGCCTTAAAACAAATCTTACTTAGTTCTCAAACTATTTTTAATCAATAATATAAACTAATCTGTATTTCGATAATTACGAAGCCGCTTAAAATATTACTTGGTTAAGTATTATAAATTCATTTCTTTATCTAATCATTAATCGTTAATAAAGTTCGAATAGAAACGTGTTTTCACCAATGTCATAACAAATTAATTGTATTTCCGATATTATTTTTATGTTGCCATTTTATATGTAAATTGTATTATAATTAGTACTAAGGTACAATTTATGCCGTTAATGGCGTATGACATATAGTTCATTTTATTGAACATATTGGTTGTGCCAGGTGGAGCTGACAAACTAAATTATAATGATTTGTGTAAACATTAATTTGTGCCTGCACTCGACCTTCTCAAACAATGAAAATTGTCGTAGAGAGGCGAGTGAAATAATTTATTTTCATAGCATTCTTGTTAAGTTTAAACAAATATTTCACATTTTACGACCAGAATGAGAAGTAAATACATTCTATACTTTATATAAACTGATGATCTCATGATTATAAAAAAAAAAATATTTAAAAAAACTGCCCGAACCTATTTGATATTTCTTCGTTATTTTTATTTACTTAGTTAAAAATAAAATCTATCTTTAAATTGTAACTTATTTTGAATAAATCGAATCGTGTTAAGAAAACCGAGTTGTCATTTTTGTAGCTACGAAGAGCGTTACTTCTAAGACATTGTGGGATTTATTTCATTACAATAATCGAAAAGTTACAATTCTAACTTTGATCTACTTATCTTTAAAGTGATAAATATAATATTGTATTTAAAAATTAAGACAAATGTAATCTTAATACTTCTTGCCTCGTTATTAACAATTCTTAAACACGTTTCTGCTTCCCACACAACACTCGTTGACATGACTTAATGTCATTATAGTGCTTACTTCTACTTTACAAAAATGTATTTTTTATTATAATTAAATAAAGCCCTTAATTCCATCCTATGTTCTCGTAAACAATTCACAGGAAAAGGTCTAAAATAATGGTTTACTTTCTGTAATACTCATTTTCTTAATAGCGCGCTTTATTGTCAATGTGCGTAGTTGTAGTATTTTTCTTTTCTAGAAGTGTTTCTCATTTATGCGGTGTGTTTATTTCAGATTAAAAGAAGCGGAGCCTGTTTTAGAACGACCGTATGTACAAAAAGTATTTAGGTGTCTTTGCTTGAATATCGTTTTGTCTTTTGATTCATTGATTTTTTAATTTTTAGTATAGTTTATTATTGTTTCATGATTTTTTTTAATTAGCAAAGCATGCTAAGTAAAAGCTTAGTTTCATCTTGCTTGCTTAGTTGATGGTTAGCTGTTTAACTTAGATGCTTCCATAAACCTGAAATCCTCTAATGTTTGTTTTGGTTTGCTTTTCATACTAGCTTTACAGTTGTTTAAATATTAACGTATTTTTGTAATATGAAGTAAGTAATTTAACACATGATTATACACAATAATTGTAATGTGAAGTTATTGCAGGTTTATCCTATCCATAATGTAAGTACATATACACCATTCAATGGGTTACGCTAACGCACTAGTACATAATAAACCGTTGTCAATATACACCTTCGTTTCTAACTAAAAGAGAGAGAATTATTAATGAAGTTTGTTTCCTGTTCACGATGTAAAATGTTATACTTTGTAATAATGAATAAGGTGGAGGCGGAAGATGGCATTGCAGCTACCCCAACTTATTCTGGATTTTTCTTTTCAGTTCTAAAACTTTATTACTTTAAAAAGAATCTGAGAATTAAAGTTTTTAATTAATTATTTCAAAATAAAATTTTGTTTTATTGTTAACAAGTGTTTAAAAATTGTGTTATATTCTTTCATTTCAAAATGAACGTACATTCAGTAAAAAAGGTGTTGAAGCGCATCATTATTTTCATTACTTTAATGCTTTGCCGTTATTTAGAGCATAGTATATTTTCGGCTGTCATTTTTCTTAATAACAAAAGTATAGAATTATGTAAAATATTCAGTAAATTTACATTTAAACACTAAAACTTATTAATCATATATTTATTTTAAATATCTATTATTCATTTCATCATTAAATCCTTCCTTTCATATTTTCTGAATATATAAAATGTATTTATTGTAGATAAATATTTTCTCGAATTTTTGTTAATATTTTTAGAATTTTTAGAATCAGAAAACTAAGACTAAACAACGAAATAATCTCATTAAAAATTTTTCTTTTTCTTTGTGTATAAAATTTAATATAGAAAATAAATTCTTTGACATACACAAACAATTGATAACATCATAAAATAAAATAATAAGATCACAATTTCTTCTTCTTTAAAGTTTATTAAATTATAACTGCGGCAAAATTTTATTATAAAGTGATTATTAAAAGTGCATAATTACTTTAGCATTATGAAAACAATGATTTATAAATCAAACTACAACAGGTTAAAACGTCAAATACTCTCACAAAATACAGAAAACAATAGCGTACTATGCTCATATGACAAACACAACAATAGCGCACTATGCACATATGACAAACACAACAATAGCACACTATGCTCATATGACAAACACAACAATAGCACACTATGCTCATATGACAAACACAACAATAGCACACTATGCTCATATGACAAACACAACAATAGCGCACTATGCTCATATGACAAACACAACAATAGCACACTATGCACATATGACAAACACAACTATGTATATATATTTAAACAGAATTCAACAAATTCATAATTATTATATATTCGTATAAAACGAATTTATTTAAATCCAATACTAAATTCCATAAATACTGTAATAGGTTTGTGACTTTGTGACAAACCTGTCATTTATTTTCCTTTTGAAACATACATAATGAAATTGTTTACTAGCGTAAGTTATTTCAAGTTATCTAATATTTATAAAGAATAATTTGGTTTTTTTATTGCAATTATTGTAAGAAAGCTCACAATTTAATTCATAACAGCATAAACCTCTATTCCAAGTAGCTCAGTGGGAGTCTCGCACAAAGAAACCTACAGTAGATAAGCCATTATGGTTAGGATATCCTTGTAATATATATACATTATAGTTAAAAAAGTTATTTTTCCTAGAGAATTGAACTAAGGTATAAACACTTTTTTTACGCATGTATATATAATATTAATTATATGAATAAATATTTATTTTAAGAAAATATGAATAATTTATATTTGCCATCATAATGATTTTGTTAAAGTTGGTTTTTAATTATTGTGATTTGGTCCAAATATTTTTTTTTAACTTCTGTTTAGTTTTGTTAGGGCAATCAAAACTCCATCTAAAGCTATCAATCGGCTTTGATACATAGCCTTGACCGCACTTACAGTTAACTTAAATATTTTACATAAAAGCCTCCCTTACCTTACGTTATACCATTCCAATCGTAAAGTTGGGATTTAGTAGTTAGTCGGAATAGGCATGTATTTGATAATGTCTATTTGATAATTAAAAATTCCTGTCGTAATTAAGAAACTGGATTTTCTCTAAATCTGATATTTATTAAAATTAGAAAGTCCCAAAACAAAAATAATTTTAATAAACAAAAACGAACCCTGATAGAACTCCCTTACTGACATGAGTGAAATGAATGGTTGGAAACGTTACTATAATATGAAGCACTTCGCGGAAACTGTATTTAATATGTAAATATTCGAGATCTGCTTGAGAGAAGTTATGAAAGTCACTTATGTTTAGTGGTGAATCTCTGATTACGTTACTTGACAACTCAAAATTTTTATTTAATTACTTTACACGTATTCTTGCAACAATTAACTTGATTCGAAATATACTTTTTGTGTATGAAAGTGTCTCAAACTATATAAAAAATTTAAATTAAAGTAAAATTAAATTTGAAATAAATTTACAAACTTTCACACACACACACACACCACACACACCACACACACACACACACACACACACACACACACACACACACACACACACACACACACACATAATAATGTCACGTAGAATTAATTGAACAATATCTTCCTAACTGTGACATCAACAAACTACACTTCCATGAAAGGCTAGTATATTACGTCACGTTCTTAACACTCATAACCACAGAGACACATTTGAAGCGGCCTCATAGTTTTCACGTGGAACCAAACTTAATCAACTTAACATTGTACGAGGATTGAGTTGGTTCACGAGTATATTTAACTACGCAATGTCTTCAATTTATTACGTGTTTACGTCTTTATTTTGAATTAACATAATCAAGAAGTAAGGAATTGTGCTGTGAATTTAAAGTCTTTTAATATTCTTTACGGTAGTATTGGACATTTAAAAAGGAATTCCTCTTTACATTTTGAAGTAGGGATTCATGTAATATATAAGACAACACCTCTAATTATATTTAAGCTACAACTGAGAATGTCAACTGCCCTGCTGAATATAGATTTTTCATAATAAAGTAGAAAACATTATTCCTAAAACAAGGCTAATGTTCTGTCAGATATATCTTTACAGAAACAAACTCTATTAAATAAGAGGTCATTTATAGAAGTATTCAAAAAAGCATTTAAAAAATTAAAATCCTCATTCACTTGCCACTGGAGTAAATAGGGATTAAAGTAAAATATATATAAGAGTTAATCAACAATAACTTAATTTATCTCAATTTTTGTATGTGTCGTATTTCTTCTCATTGTCAGAATATTTATGTTTTAGATTTCTGTGTACAACTAGAGTTTTTGTTTTATTGGAAGATTTTTATCTAAAAGTGTTTCACCTTGTTGCTCCAGTTGTAAACATCAATTGTAGGGTCGAACGAGTGCTCTCAAAGAAACGCTGTAAATTAAATAAGGAAAGTTAATCTGTTTTGAGACGTCAACACTTCATTCCCTCCGAAGCAATTCTTTCTTCTCCGGTTGTTTTGAAAATATCTATTCTAGAATTTTCTAAAATTGCCGATAAAACGGCTTGAGAAATCTCTGTGTTGTTGGATTGTTTATACATAATTTATTTTTATAGCCAATTAATATCGATTGACGTCAACGAGAAAGTGATCCTTTCGCTCATTCTTTCCCCATTTTTTACTACTTTCCTCAATAAATAAATTTATTACTCTCCCGTCAGCTTGACCCAGAACATGGTTACTTCGTGTTTTTGTCTTCAGAAAAAGATAATAGTATTCGTTACAACACTAAAAAGAAATATTTACTCACTCAAAACTAACTGTGTCAACAATTTTTATACTTATTAGCTTTGAACGGATATATATAACTCTTAGGAACTCACTAGTGAATTCACTAGTGGCAATCCCGAGGGTGCTAGCTGGATCTACCCTTTTTTTAAATTAGTTTCCTCTCTTTTATTTTTCCTATCAGCTATCGCTTCACTAGTCTTGTTCTCTTTTGACTCTGACGCTATTGTAGTATTCTTGGGCTAACGGTCATTATTTTATGCTCTTTTCTTCTTTTTTATAAGACGATAATGATTGACCAAGAGGTTTTTGCCCTTTAAATAACGAGAATAAATGAACAAATTTTGGTAGTTGAATCAATTGACATCATAAAAGCAGTCAAATTTTGTTGGTTAAATTTAAATTTTATGTTTGTTTTTATACCATTTTGTCATAGATTTTGTTACAAATAATTTATACGTCATTTTAATTTTTTGCCTTGTGGCAAGCTGGTATTAATTATTTATTTACGTTCATAGACGTTTATAATTACAGCCCTTAGATTGTCAGCGAAAGCTGTTTCGCCAAACACCGGCGACATATTTAAACCTAACACTACTTACATTAAAATTTGGTTTACAATATTGTTACGTGTATTGTAAACCAAGTTTTAATGCAAGTAGTGTCAAGCCTGAAAATGCCACCGGTAAGTGACGAAACAGCTGTGGGTGATAAACAAAGGCCTGCTATAGACGTATTAAAAGGTAAATAAATAATAGATATTATTTGTGTATTTTCAGTAGCTAATTCTGGTATGAACTGTCTGTAAGTCATGCAACATCGGTGTGAAATACAGTTTGACAGTGGCTTTTACGTTATTACAGTTACGAAATCCCCCCCCCATTCTAAATTCCCAATTCATCGTTTTGAAATTTTTATTTATAGGTTGATGAAATGTATTATATACATATATTTAAGGTGTTTGAATTTGAAGTTCGTATAACATTACCTGATATCATTCCAAAATAAATTTGGACAAAATTTAAACTTTGTGAATTCAATTCTTTGTTTTAAAATATTACTTTATATAGACTACGAGAAATGAAAGATAGTTTTAGCAACAGATCAATTTCAAACTATATCCATACATTGAGAGAATAATTAATTAAACTAATTGGGGCATCTCTCGACGTAGGTTACTAATTAATACTTAACATGTCTCGTCTTGTGGACATGTTTCCAAGATATTCTTATGTTTAACGCTAAAATGCAATTATCTGTTTAATATCTCTTTCGTATTGGTTTACTTCAGCAGGGCAGGTTAGATAAAATGTTAATCTGCGTAGCTAAATTTTAAATCGTAAGAAAACTAATTTAATGCAATTAGTTAATTAGGGAAAAACCTCGTATAAAAACAAAAGTCTGTATAACTGGCTGAGTCTGCAAATCTGTGTCATAAAATAGTCAATTAATTGAAAAACAAAAAAAACGCAAATAATCTAATAAAATGGGAGAAAAAAAAGGATTTTATAGCAGAGAAAGAGTAGGGAAAAAACGAAAGAACTTTAGCAAAACAATAATGCCTCAAAAACTATTACATTTTATACGTTATTTGTTTAGATGAAATAAAATTAAAAGATGCGAAATAGATAACAGATTTTTTTTTCCTTAGCACTCCATAGAATTAATAAATATGTAATTGTAATTTACTGTACATGTACGTACTTAAAAAACGTACACACACACACACACACACACACATGCACAATTTTTATTACAGTAGAAATTGGATCTTAATATATACGTTTTAACTTATGTTTTCTTGGAATATTCTTAGTCTGTAAGTAATGCACGCACACACAACCAAAACATAATATTATATAATAGTTTTTGCCGAAAAGATTTTTACTCACATATTTTAATATAACTTGATAGATAAAACTACATAGTATATATTAAAACTGGTATATTTCAAACAAATGAAGATGATCTACAATCAGTAAAGTATCTTTAAATATATGATAAAATGTAATTAGAAGAATTATGTAATTAAATTATTCGAATTTATATCTTTTTTTGTAACCTGGTAAATACAATTTTTATCAAAACTTTTGTACTGTTTGAATTAATACACAAATTTTGAAAATTTACTGTATCTATTGTGATGTGTACGATAAAGACTGCTATAGACTTCTTAAAAGGTATTTATAAAGTTTATATACTAAGTATAAAATTTGATTGCTAATTTTAGTTCAGTTAGACAAGCAATGTTTTACTAAGAATAATTTTACAACATTAAAAACTAAAATAGCATTTCAGGTACCTAAGTCACTATAATTATCTCATTACTTTTAATAGTTCTTCACAATATTAGACCTGAAGACGCCCACGTTCTCCTGCTCTTATACGATAAGGACGATGAAGTTATAAACGTCAATCCTTACCTGTTTTAGTAATGTATAAAACCATACTTAGGTTATGTTTCCTATTTTCAGCTCACTAAACTGTTTCAGATTTAACGATCATTTTCTTCAAAGCTCTTTCATGCTTTGATAAAAAGCCAACGCAATATTTTACTTTCACCTTCCTATAATAGGGCAGCTGTGTGGGTGTATTTATATATATATATATATATATATATATATATATATTAACCTAGATACCTGAATTTTATTAACAGTGTAAAGTATAAATTCATGATTGTAATCCAAAATTGAATATTGAAATAATTTTAAAAATACAGTTATTGTATCCGAGGTTGTGTTATAGTTCTGAATTTTAAAAAAAAGGGGGAAAAAAAAGAAAAATAAGACACATTTAGAAGTCTGTTATCGTTGTTTTTTAGTGTGCGTTTTGAGCTGAAACAAATAAAATTCTTTAAAGATATTTAGATTACGAAACATAATGGTGAAAACACAACGATAGTTCATTCGCTTGACCAAAGTGATTTTTTCAAACAACCTCCAATTTAAGAAGTAGTTTAAAAATGTGTCTTACATATTGGCGCAATAATTTATAATTTATATATATATATATATATATATATATATATATCCAAAATGTCTAATTAAAGCATATATAATTGATGACGCCAAAACACCAAAACGTCAATTATTAAAAATGACTTCAACGTCATTTATCAAATTTTACTATAAATGTAGCCTCTAACGACCCAATCAAAACTCACAGGTCACTAACTCGCTTACATATCTAAAAACGAAAATTTCTGCTTTTGTGTTGTTATTTTATTATATATTTTTTCGTATTTACTCGTGAATTATAATTTTCTTTTACTTGAGACCTCACACATTAGTTTGAATCACATAAAACCATCAGATTTCACTAACATTTGAAGGATATAATTTGGTCTTTTAAGAGAACGTTCGTATTTGATTTTGTCTTTTTTTTACTGATAACTCAGAAAGTAGCATTATTTTCTTTATGAATATAACATCAAACACATATCCGTCACTTAGTCTATTGTTTTGTGTGTGGGTTTGTGGAAATGTTTAACACTTTTATTTTATTTTACACTAAACATCTTAGCCCGAAGAACTAATAAAACTTACGAAAACTAAGCTAATAATTTTTATTTCCTTAAAAACAGATGCTGTTAATTTAAAATGGAGACGTTAGCTTTTACGAGCTAAACGTGTTTTCATGGAAGTAATGTTCAATACCAAAAGTCAAGCAACATTATCCATGCTTACAAAACGTGCACACACCAGTTCAATTTGGATAAACCTCTACAAGATGTCATTGTTCTTCGTGTTATTAAAATCATTACTGTACTAAATGCTAATAAAAATAAATTTAATGCATTTGTGCCTCATTCTAGGAAATATTTTGGCTAAATATTTCGTATTTATTCTTGTAGATATTATGAGTATAACTATGGAGTAAAATTTAAAATATAAATGAACAGGTTGTTGTTATCCAATTTAGAAGAAACGTCATTATGAGAATTGCTTGACATCTAAATTATTGTAACTTGATTTACAAAAATATGCAAAACCGTTAATCTCATGAGGATTTATTTAAATTAGAGCTACTTGAGTCGTGGGAAAATATACAATACTGTAGGTAATTTAAAAATAGTCCTTCTATAGTGTTTATTGTTCTAATGGGGTATTAAACTTTTATATATGTATGTTATTATTTCATCCCTTTGTATAATTGTTCATTTTGTGTGTGTGTGTGGGGGTGTGTGTGTGTGTGTGTGTGTGTGTGTGTGTGTGCGCGTGTGTGTGTAAAATTATAACTGTTAAAATGCACAAAACTTATAAAGAAAGCCAAAAAAATGTGTTACTATACATATATAAAATTGTACACAAACACTGCATTAAATTTCTCATTTCTCAAAACCAAAGACCAAGCATGTGTTTTTTGCTTTCTACTCTATTCAAAATTTGAAGTTAAAAATTATTATAATCAAAACCCAACATCGATGGGTGTTCATTTTTTTATCTTCCAATTTACTCGCGAACCACATAAATTCGAATCATAAATCTTTGAATTTAACCAACATTTGAAATACGAGTAATTTGAAATATTTTCCCTTCTAAGAAAGCGTCCGTCTTCATTATCACTTTTTGACGATAACACCCTAGATATTAATGACAAATACTTTTTGTTTAAATTTATGAAAATTTGTCAAAATTAGAAGAATCGTAAGTAATAAAATTCGTATTATGGTTGATTTTGATAAATTCGAAATGTATTTGTATTTTCTTCATACGGCAAGTATTCTATATTTTGACTTATCAACAAATAAATCTAAAAAAACTCCGAAGATATGGCCAAAATATGCCTATATATTAAATGTGATCATAATTAGTTTATCCGTTATGGACATAAAACGCCGGAGTACATACAGATGAACACACAGACATCGTTCAGAAATAAACTTTTTTTTAAACTCAAAAATTTATATAACATTCGAAACGAATATATCATCGATACATTTAAAATCTACTCTTTTATTCATCTTGTTTTATAACTTCTCTCCCTATATTATATTTGCGACAAACTAAATTATCTGCAATAAAATATTATTTTGGAATAAATTTAAAATATTGTTCAACTATGATTATATGTAGACGAGCTGTGTATACCCAGTATTGTTCAATTTTGTCTGCCTGTTTACCCGGTCTGTAGAAAAATGTATATAAAGTGACTATTTCATAATTTTCGAAAATTTATGTTGTATCTACAAAGCTGGATTTAGCATTTAAGATGGACATTTTAAGAAGTCTTGTCGTAACCATCCTCTAATAAGTCACGTTACGACTTACCATAATTCTGTGGAACAGTCAAGTGCAATTTAAAACTAAATTAATTTGACCAAAACAGGATATCTATATATAACGATACAAATACTTTAATCATAAACCAACAACGAGTATTACTATACTGTAATAGACTGGTTACTGCAGCAGTGGACAAAACAATTAGTCAAATAAATGAAGCACCCCTTGACGTTATGCCATTGTTAAGGTTGCTGTCATAAAAAAGAGTATTTTATTAAAACAATGAGTCATAGGATGGCCAGCTGTGTTCTTCATTAAAAGAGAAAATATAAGTTTCATTATAAATTACAT
This sequence comes from Aphrophora alni, assembly GCA_963513935.1. Lineage (NCBI taxonomy): Eukaryota > Metazoa > Arthropoda > Insecta > Hemiptera > Aphrophoridae > Aphrophora > Aphrophora alni. The sequence continues at coordinate 92,801,301 of OY740766.1, forward strand.
CAAAAAGTAATAATAACAAATCCAATCAAAACTAAGCTGAAGATATAAATGAGATGTTTTGAGTAAAACTTATGTAACAAATGTACTTTTAAGAACAAGTTGGGTTTATAAAAATGAACGCTTTGAATAGATATATTTTTGAAGTAAAAAAATAATGTGATATTTAAATGAAAATACAAAGCAAACTGGTCTACAAAATTAGGCTTACTTAATCATTATGGGTTTTTTCAAGTTTCTAATAACAATAAATGTCAATTTTATTAATTACAAATACTTGATCATTGTCAAGACTCTTTTCTTTAAGTTGTTTATTTTATTTTTCCGATGTTCCAAGTGAGGACTTTTGACTACATTGCAAGAGTGACAGATTAGAAACAAGTTAATCTAATACTGTGGTAAGGATGAAACTGATTTATTACACATGTTCCTATGTACTATGTACTATCGTATATTTTATGGTCTTATGTTTGTGAATGTATTGATTCATTTATAAATACAGTTTATTTAGCGCGATAATTTTGAGTTGCGGAAGAAAAAAAATACAAATGATAATTTCTGCTATTCTTTGAAATTACTCTCATTAATATTTCAATACATAATAATTATTGATTTTAAACTGATAAAATGAACACCTCTCCAACAACTAAGGACTAATTAATAAATTTAAAATTGAAAAATAGAACATCATCATTATAATATTTTTAGAAAAAACCTCAGAATAATAAAATTTCCTTGTAACATACTGTATTTTTTTTCTTCTTATTATGATAATATGTTTAGTTTTTATAAAAGCTATTGTCTATTGTAATCCATAAATATTTTTATTGCTTCACTTTATTATTTCAAAGTAGTTGCATTCATTATCTTTAGCAACCCCCCCCCCCCCAACTCACTTCAGTATAAATTGTTGTATTCATGATTACTTTTAAGTTTAAAATCAATATATTAGCTTTTATCGCTCAAGGTTAGGACATTTAAATTAATCCAATATCTAATCAGGTATACACCTGATTGCATCTTTAAAAAGAGTGACTCAATTATGCTTACAGAGTACATTATGCTGTCATCTGCAAACGTTGTTATTTTTTTCCTGGATACTTCCCTTGCATGACTCATTAGCATTTACTAAAAAAAAATTGCCCTAAAAGGTAACCTCGAGGCAATCCATATTGTAATTTCCTCATTTCACTATCTTCAATTTCTATCCTGATACATTGTTTACTCTCAACCAAACAAACTTCAAAACCATTTGTATTATTCCTCTTTCACCGTTATCCATACCTTTTCAAATATGATCAAATTTGCCAAAGGATTTGGTTATGTCAATAAATCATAATCTAAGATGAAACTAACGCCTGTTCTGTTGACAAGTTCTCAAATATTTATTTGTTGTAAAGAATTTTACAAACCTTACGTCCTTAATATTTTTGACCAAAATCCCCAATAAATCTGGTAGTAGAATATAGCCTATGGTTACTAAAAGTTAATTTATTATTAATAATCTTAATTATGTATCACGGGCTCTTTCTTTACCCAGTCTGGACATTTTTAAGTATTGAATAATATTTTTAATCATTGTTTTGTTATATCTTTGTTTATACCTAGCTTTAAATCAATAATATGTCCAGTCCAATATCTTGTTATAGGGAAAGAAAAATATTTTCTATTATTTGTAAAACTATTTTTCAAAATTATCTCTGATTATATTTTATTGTATATTAATGATGTGTTACAATTGCTAACTAATAACACAATGCTACGTGAAAATCGTGTCATTAAATACATCAAAAACAAACACTAAAAATGTTAATGCATTTGTTAGCTATATTGAAGCCTTTTTATGATTTTTCGAAATCACGAATACTAAATATTCAAGCATATATATTCAAACAAGAACAAACATAACTTATCTGAAAGTCCATCCAAAAACGTAGAGTTCTTACAAAATCTGTAATTACTCAAACAAATACTATAAATATAATTAATACTAAAAGTAATATATACATATATATATATACCAGAAACCTAAACAAACCTACTCGATATATACCACAAGGAAGCAGTTTCAATCCAGCCAAAGTTTGTTTAATGTACACATTGAAAAAACAGAGATAAATTCCAAGAAACTTCCAATTTGTGAGAGACCAGATCTGATTATATATAACAATTGATGAATTGAGCGGAGACTATGCACCTGTTCTAATATGATCTTGATACAAAAGCTTTTGATCCTTTCCATCATAACCCAGAATATACCATTGTATTTTCCCTAAGGAACTCAGGGCTACCAATGTTGCAGGTAATAATTTAAACGTCCTCATTAATCCCCTGTTACTAATCACATTATTCGATTACCATTATGTATATACAACTTTGTAAAACCTTCGCTAAATAATGTAAATAATATGGTTAGTACACATTTTATAGTCTTCAGTCTGAATTTTATCATAACGGAAGTTGGATTATATCCTTAACAAACAACAAACATAGAAACATAAACTAGTGCATTTAACTCAATCTCTACGCGCTTCACGGTTTCTTGCATAAGTTTTACAACTATGGCAACCAAGTAAAATTATGGTATTATAAATTTTGGGGAAAATATGAGCTAGGTTAACGCATACAAAATGTAAGATCTATTTTTTAAACTGATGTGTCAGGATTTAACTACTGCCTCATACAAGTTCTGATAATAGGCTAAGTGTACACAAACATACATCATAATGACTATAGTCATTGCCCCCCCCCCCTCTAACTTTTCTCTAAAATTATACAGAATATTAAACGTAAGCTTTATACCATCAGCCGGCTAATTCCTAACCAGCTACAATATTTAATCAAGAAAATATATGCTATAACTCCAGACTAGTGCATTGACACAACACCCTCTTTCTTTGAAGTGTGGCTGTAAAGTGTCTAGATCAAGTGTTTTACAAGCAGGCGACGTAATAGACTGCTGCGTTGTAGACTACTAGGATTATTACAGGATTAGGATTAGCGGCCTGACTGTAAAATTTGCATAATGTAAATTAAAAGTCGACTTTTTAGAAACTGCATGGATTTGTTTAGGCTTGTTTATTGTTCTTTAAACTTTACAAAAGTTATTAAGTCAAACAATAGTTTTAAAACAACTGTTATTAAAGAGTACCTTTATCGAATATTATTACGCCCTATCGTGGTTTATTTTACAATCGCCTTCCAGAGTATTTATCCTGTAAAATTTATAAGAACAGAAGAACGAGTATAGTAAAGATGAAGTGAGCTTAACAAGCACCTTATAAAACTGGTTTTAAGTTTAATCAAGTAGAATGTTTATTTTAATGATTAACATTTATTATAATAAGGAATGTTAAATCAAATAAAAAAACGTTTATTACAACGTACGACTTAAAAGGATTCGTTTCCCGTCTATTTGTCCAAATTAGATTGAGATATCGATACAAACGTTAGTTTGCAGTTTTCCTTTAACCGTTTCAAAATAGCGTGTATTTAAATTTGTTGATGAAATAAACGGATCTTATAAACCATTGGAATTTGTATATATGTGAAAACTTAAACATTTTATGAAAAACTCCAAAACATAATATATAGTCCGAATTTTCTATCGATATCTCTATCTGTTCTAGAGTTATATATTCATAGTATTAACAAGGCAGATAGCAGCCCTTAAATACTGTATTGAAGAAAGACGTGTTCAGTGGCAGTGGAAAGATTAATTTTAGAATAATTATAGTTATTTGATTTTTGTTTTAAATTTGATTTGATATTAAATTTTATTATTGAAGCTTTATCGTTTTTCATGCAGTTTGAAATCCCTAAGTTCAATTTTGACCAATATTTGATCAATTTTGAGTGCCTCCACAGTTATCAATATCTATTCTGACTCGTATAATTTATGAAGTAATGAAGGAATAACAAAATATATAAAAATAAATAAACATTAATATAAATTATGATCTAAAAACTCTCTGGAAATTAATATCATGAGGCGGATACTAATGCGAAATATGTTTTTCGTGATGTAATATTATTCTCTAATAGAAATTAAAATACAATGAAGTCAGATTTTTATAAACCAAATTTCGTTTCTTGATTTTCCGTCAAAATGCCTTTTCTCAGAGACCTAAGCTGAACAATAATTTTAGTCTCACACAAAATAAAATAAAATGGCGAGACAACATGTTGGAAGTGTCAACGCTTGTTTTTGTCACATTGTTTTAAAGAATCCAAAACTTTGTCAGATGTCAAATACAGACGCCGTCACGTTGAATTACCACTAGTTTTTTTTCTTATGTTGCATCACGTTCTAATTATTTGTTTTCTTCGAAAATTTCATAGAACATTTTGAAAACACTACATTTACACACAATGTATTATCAAGAAGAGCTCTTCATTTACACCCAAAAATTTGTACTATAGGGGAAGAAGTTTAAAACTTGCTTAATAATCTAACTGGAAAATGAGATAAATTTCAAACGTGTTTTTATTTGTGATAATGTTTAGGCGTAATTTCACAAATTATAATATTGTAAACAATTAAAACTGGCTGAGGAACGTTATGATTTTACTAAATTCCCTAAAATACTAGACATGCCAAGAATTTGTGAACGATAATACAGAAAGTAATTTGTATTTACAAAATGTTAATACATTGAGACACAATATAATTATATGTTTATTTGGAAAGCATAAACTTTCTTTAGATTTAAATTACGAGAGACTTGAAATAAGGCAGGAACTTAGTGTTTCGAAAAAGTTTGTTAAATGCAACGAATGTAATTTCTCAATGAATATTAACTTTGTTTTTGTCATATTTAAACTTTTAGTTGACAGCAGGCCTTTTTTGTTGATTGTTGACAGCTGTTTTGACACTCAGATCACATTACATTTGGATTTCATTACACACATTATTACTCAGTAAACCAACAGATAGACTAAAGACTGAATCTGTGTTGTTAACCTTTGTAATATTGACGTTAACACAGTAAAAAATAACAATTATATGTGTTTCAACATGCAGATTCAATGTTTTACTTTGTAGTTCTGTGTTATGTAGTTCAAATAATTTCATGAGTGTCGATTTTAAAATTCCACCAACGAGTGACGAAACCGTTATCGCCAATAAATAAAAAAAAGGTCTGCTATAGATTTGAAGTATTTACATAATTAATATCAACAGTTAGTCATAAAGCATAAAGAAAATGGTAATTATTTTTGTTTTAATTTGTTTTATCTCACTAAAATATCTTGAACAGTTTCATTTAGAGGTGAATTTATAATAAGTTAGTCAAACTTATTCTTCAAAGTTATCGAAAAGTAGGCAAAATTGGTTTTGATTGATATTACTCAAATATGACTGATTCAATACATTTATCGATTTAGGGTTGTACCCCATCTACTCGTGCTTGAATTCACACATTTATATAATCCATCTTGTAGGCTATAGTTGAACTATTTAGCTCTTGAGTTCTATGCAGTACTCAGAAAAGACCTGCGACATTTAACTGGCAGCGTATAACTGCCAACAACATGACATTTGCGTTCGTGTGTTTCTATAGAAGATGGCAACTCAACAAATATGTTCATTACACAGATTATAATAGTTTCTTAGGGTGGAGATTGCTTACTAAGTGAGAGACGACACACAAAATAGGCTACTTACCTCCATTTCACGTTTAGTTGTTTGTATGTATTTAATGCAGTAACGCTGCATAATATTAACTTTTCCAAAAAATATTAAGCTTAAATATCTAACAAAACGAACAAAACCAGTATAAAAAACATATATTCTGGAAAAAAAAAAAAAAAAAAAGGGAAAAAAAGAGAGATAAAACTTTAACAATAAAAACACAAAATAAAACAAAAACTGGCTAAACATTCCCCTTTTATATTGAGTGCAACGATTGTATGTTTTCATTATGGATTACTTCTCTATTGAAAATCCAATTTAATGTACACAGTTAGTGCATTTTGCACTCTGCCATCTAAATATAAAACAATATTAAGAAAGGTTTATACTTATTTATTGTACACATCTTGGTTAGATAATGTATTATTGCATTACTCATTGTTATTACGATAACCTATACTTCTGTTAAGATATACTTAATAGATTTAAGTACTTGCTTCTGCCACTCCTACTTATTATCTTACTTTTACTTTTTAAAATGGAATTAATCAGCATTCGTTACGACGTTACTAGGATTATTTTCAATATTTTCAAACTAAATCAATAATAGGCTTTATTAAAAGACAGAATAAATTGATTAAATCAGCTGTATTTAATTACTTGTATAGAAAGTGTTTTGGTTAGTCGAATTAAGATTATACTAGTATAGCAAAGTGATAAGAAAAACTAGACATTTATTGTTTTAAAAGTGTAGTTTTTCGAATTCTAAACCTTTTTTATGTCTCAAAAAAAGCATATCAACTAATTAAAAAATGTTTAAAATGGGCCGAAAATGGTTGTAAAAGAGGTTTTAAAATTCAAAATCTGAAAATTATTTTTATATGAGTAAAATAAATGGAATTAGGTGTTATACATATATGTTATGAAATGTCTATACGAATGGATAACGTTATGTTCAAAATATTACTGAAATGCACTACAAGAATACAAAATTGTCATTTCCCTACCTTTGGGTGGAAGGTCACCGAAAGCTCTTTTCCATTGCAAACCCATAACGAATTCTTCTACATCTTTTCTAGATTCCTTATTAAACCCTTGATAACTTTGGAATGAACAACCCTAAAGACGAAGGAACCTACAAATGCTTATTAATCTGAATTTGTGTCGAACAAACACCTTACTCACGTACAGGTGTTCTGTCGAATCGATTTCATAGGAATCGTCTCGTTCTGCTAAACTCATAATCTCCTGGACAGTATCTAGATATCCTGCTCTGTGAACTTTATTTCTATAACTGGACATTTCCGAGCTGAAACCTATCTCTTTGATTTTATCTACTGATGCATGGTCACTTCAAGTATCCCCTCCACTCATTGACATTTAGTTCCTCTACGAATACAATACTCCTTGATCAGATTCCCCACACCCCCAACTACAATCTGCCCTAGAGGCCTTTCTCTCCAACAAATCTCAGATTGGCTTCAATATATGTTAATCAGCGGAGTTGAAGATAGAGAAGTCTGAAGAAATACTGTTAAGTTGTATTCGAGACGAAAAATTAAAATGCCCCTTTATTAAAAATTGTGGAAAATTCGATTTCCACGCATAAATTAATTGGACTTTTATCATAACGAATGTTGTAAAAAGTCTAAAGTATATTAAAAAAGGGGTCACTGTATAAGTCCGTAAGTCAAAAACATCAAAAATTTGTTTTCTAGGTCTACTGGTAAAATACACCACCTTTGATATGCCCACAATTTTTTTTTTTTTAACATAGAATTTGTTTTGTGTAATAGTGCTCCAACATTTCAAAAATGTGCTTCAAAATCATAACTAATAGAAAATTTTTGAAAATAGGACTTTGGTTTATTGAATTTATAACCCAGCGGTTAAAAAGGCATTGTGCGTTTATTTAATTCAATCCTCGTTAAATAGCCGTGATTGTGAATGGAGCTAATTTTGAAAATTTGTGTAAATTATGATCAAACAATTTATATCCAGGGCCTATTTCATCTAATTACAAATGTAAAGAATAAACTATGTTCGTATATAACAGTGGTGCACACACGGTAAAATGAAAATTGCAATGTCTTCAAATTGTGTACAAAACCCGCCCCCCCTATCACTTTTTTAATCAATGACTCTTCAAGTTAAAAAAAATTTATTTAAATCACTAAATTTTAATTGAGTAATCGTAGCTAATTTAAAATGTAACTATGTAAAAACATACAGACACAATAAAATCGAAATATACCTAGTTTTTTTTTTCAAATAAATTGGACTACACATTACAGAGCTCCCTTAACATTTATAACTACACTAGTTTTCAAAAGAGTACCGTGCTACGTTTGTCGTACTTGTTATAAGTATAGATAAATATTATTATTGGCAGACAGCCAATAAATTGTTACACGACCGTTCAATTAACTCTTGTAGGGAAACCATTGATACAAAAAAGTAAATGATATTTATTTATATTATGAAATATCATCAATGTTTATTATTGGAATTTATTAAAGGGATGTTTTTAGATATCTCAATAGATTGACATCATGTTTAACCTTTCGTATGCATACTCTAATATTCTTAAAGAATTAGAGTTAAAACAGGAGTATTTACCGAACTCTAACGCTAGGAAGAGTTTAGGCAATGCAATAATTATTTTGACAAATTGCATACTTTATTTAAATATTTATATCTATACACAAGAACGGACAACGAATATACGCTAAAATGTAAAAATCTTAATTGAAATTGAAACCGCATTAGAATATAAAGGTTTTGTGGGCTTCAATTGAATACCTATTAAATTGAATAAATAAACTCAGGCTATGTTCATTATTAGTTGTATTAATGAAGATGAGATAGAATGAATTTGCCTGGGCGAGCTGCGCAGTAATTGTGCGCACAAGTTTAACCCCCCCACCAATGAGTTTATTTCGCGCCTAAATCCCTTCTCTATACTCCCCCACTCAAAGTAGAGTTAGTAGCGTTCTGCTAGTCTCGTGTGTAGTCTATCTACGGTACTGTGAAAACAATAATGGCATTGCTTTACATTTAATATTTGGATTTCATTTAAACAATTTTAAATTCTAGTTGGTGAGTGTGTATAGTGATTGTGTCTTCATAAGTGACCCACCGATTACGTTCTCAGTGTAAAAAGTGATTCATGTAAATTAATTTTTTATAATTTTATGGACAATAATAATAATAATAAAATCAAATTTAATCTTAAATATTTTTTAGTATTTTTAATATTGTTTATATAATCTATACTTATCGTTTGTTTACTTATTTATAAATAACATCTAAAATTAGAGAAGTTTCAAAAACATTTCCTCTTTATTCGATTTGTTTTAAATTAATTATCTCAACTACATTCAAGTCACTTGATCCTAGGAAAGGTTTGTTTTTAGGACTTTATGACACTCACAATTTTATTCCATCATATAACAAATACATTGAAATTAACTAAAAAATTATATCTAAAAATATCTATATAAAATAGATATATTGGGGGGGGGATAAATTATAACCATTTTAAATTATGAATGAAAGTTTTATAAAAATGTAGACTAATAAATTATATTTCACGCATGCCTATTTCAAGTAAATATTTGGGTTGCACATTTTGCAAGTAAAAATTTGAAATGTCTTACGATAAAATCTATACGATAAAAATTGTGGTGAAAAGTAATGAGTAGGCCTAGTGTCTCTTAATAACCAATCTTTCTGGAATCTTTACATAACTAGGTATACAACACGCGTAGCCTTGTCATGGAAATTCTGTGAAGTATTTTCAATCTTTTTTTTGGTTTCAATTCTGTAGCCTACCTCCAAAAATATAGGCTATAAAGCAACACTATTTGTTAATGAAGGGAAAGTTGCATTTTAATATACAGTATATATATATATATAAACAGCCGTAATGTATTCAAAATTTTTCTTTGTTAAGTGGATTTTTCTGTTTAAGGATGCAAGAAAGGCCTATAGGTTGACAAGTTTTTATGTATTTTTTAATTTCCCACGAATAAGTAAAGTAGAGAAAATTAATATATGATGGTCAAGAAATAAGTTAGATGTAGGTAATACCAGTTAGAGATCGAAATGATGTTTGTCTGTCGTCTGTTTGCAGACCTATTGATAGATTTTTATCAAATTCCGTATTTGTGGGCATATTTTGGCCATAACTCTAGAGAGATTTCTAATTTTGTCGATAACTCAAAAATTAGAACTATATAAGACTAAAACTTAACATGATTTTCTCAAAATATAACTTTTACGGACCCAGCAAAACGTATTGGTCACCAATTTTTTTAAAAAAACAATAAAGTTTATCCCTAAACAATAACAAACAAAAAACAAGTTTGTTGCTGATATAGAAGACCTGCTTTTTCAAAATCGACTTTACCAATTCGCCTAACTTTTAAGTCCCTAACCTAAACCTGTATTTCAAATCGCAAGTAAAGGGAAATTATGACTCAGGAATAATTGGTAAAAAAATAAAATAATCTTACCACCCATAGGACGAGTTTATGACACAAACGAAGAAGGTTAGAGTTGTATGTAAATATCTTTTTATTATACTTATATGTTTTAATTTAGAAACATATCACCCCTCCAGTAATTTTTAAAAGGTTTAATATCTATTTGTTGTTGTAACCGAACCGAGTGTGCCGATTCTAAAACTAACAGAAAATACAATTCGGGTGTAATTGACTAAAACGAAGATGACCGAAGTCATTAAAAACTCGATTGAATAAATTACAAGGTAGACCTAGGCTTTCCGACAAGAACAAAACGAGTGGTGTCTAATTTATTAAAAATAGACAACCAATAGGCTTCTGTCGATACCAGTCAAGTAAGTGTTAGACCCATATAGCGTTTCTACTTGTCGCCTATTACTCAAACAGCCACTAGGCTTCTGTCGATACCAGCCAAGTAAGTGTTAGACCCATATAGCGTTTCTACTTGTCGCCTATTACTCAAACAGCCACTAGGCTTCTGTCGATACCAGCCAAGTAAGTGTTAGACCCATATAGCGTTTCTACTTGTCGCCTATTACTCAAACAGCCACTAGGCTTCTGTCGATACCAGCCAAGTAAGTGTTAGACCCATATAGCGTTTCTTCTTGTCGCCTATTACTCAAACAGCCACTAGGCTTCTGTCGATACCAGCCAAGTAAGTGTTAGACCCATATAGCGTTTCTACTTGTCGCCTATTACTCAAACAGCCACTAGGCTTCTGTCGATACCAGCCAAGTAAGTGTTAGACCCATATAGCGTTTCTACTTGTCGCCTATTACTCAAACAGCCACTAGGCTTCTGTCGATACCAGCCAAGTAAGTGTTAGACCCATATAGCGTTTCTTCTTGTCGCCAATTACTCAAACAGCCACTAGGCTTCTGTCGATACCAGCCAAGTAAGTGTTAGACCCATATAGCGTTTCTTCTTGTCGCCAATTACTCAAACAGCCACTTGGCTTCTGTCGATACCAGTCAAGTAAGTGTTAGACCCATATAGCGTTTCTACTTGTCGCCTATTACTCAAACAGCCACTAGGCTTCTGTCGATACCAGCCAAGTAAGTGTTAGACCCATATAGCGTTTCTACTTGTCGCCTATTACTCAAACAGCCACTAGGCTTCTGTCGATACCAGCCAAGTAAGTGTTAGACCCATATAGCGTTTCTACTTGTCGCCTATTACTCAAACAGCCACTAGGCTTCTGTCGATACCAGCCAAGTAAGTGTTAGACCCATATAGCGTTTCTTCTTGTCGCCAATTACTCAAACAGCCACTAGGCTTCTGTCGATACCAGCCAAGTAAGTGTTAGACCCATATAGCGTTTCTTCTTGTCGCCAATTACTCAAACAGCCACTTGGCTTCTGTCGATACCAGCCAAGTAAGTGTTAGACCCATATAGCGTTTCTTCTTGTCGCCAATTACTCAAACAGCCACTTGGCTTCTGTCGATACCAGCCAAGTAAGTGTTAGACCATATAGCGTTTCTTCTTGTCGCCAATTACTCAAACAGCCACTAGGCTTCTGTCGATACCAGCCAAGTAAGTGAAAGATCTAAATAGCGTTTCTTCTCGTCGCCAATTACTCAAACAGCCACTAGGCTTCTGTCGATACCAGCCAAGTAAGTGAAAGATCTAAATAGCGTTTCTTCTCGTCGCCAATTACCCAAACAGCCACTAGGCTTCTGTCGATACCAGCCAAGTAAGTGTTAGACCCAAATAGCGTTTCTTCTTGTCGCCAATTACTCAAAACGTTTTGATTTAAACAAAGTTGGCTAGATGGTAGGATTGTCCAAAAGCAAAGCGAGGAAAGTTCGAATTAGGAACTTAGCGGTATTCAAATTTTACGATATCTAAAATGTTTTGATTTAAATAAGAACAAAATTACGAAGACTATTCTTCCTTTCTTCTCTATATAGAGGAGAAGTAAATATGTGGCTAAACAATCAATGCATATGTGAGTGAAAAAGTTTTGAACCTTTTATTTTACCTAAGCTCAATTATTCGTTTGAATGTATCAACAAAAGCAATTTCATTTCATTAAAATTCTATTTTTTTTTTAAAGATTTTCGTACTTTTCTACATTACTTTGTAAATTATCTACATTAAATACCTCCACACTCTCTCACACACCCAAAATGTCAATTATAAAATATTTCAAGGTCTTTCTTCAACTGAACCATTCGGAATTTTGTCTATATCTATGTTTGTGTATTTGTTACACAGATATGGCCAAACGTATATACTAATCGTTAAAAACATTTCGTTTCTATAGGTCAAATGATGAATGTACAAGGTTTGGGGCCCACTCAAAACGGATAAAGTCTACACCGTTCCAAGTATTAAATAACACAATGGTTTGAACGAATCGTAACGAACTGTGGTTTAAAAAAATAATAATGATATTCAACAGATTTCAAAAAATATTCCCACAGGAACTTGACCAAACTATTAAAAACTTCCACATTTTTAAGTTTGATTAGGGTTAAAAATCAAATAATATATTATTATTTTCATAACAATTGCAATGTTTTGTTTTCTGTGTTTCCTCTAACAGTTGTGATGCATACAAGTTGTATATACAGTATGCAGTAATGAATTGAAATAGAATATAAAGAGTAATTGGATCGTTTTCGCAAAATGAAGCGAATATTCACATTATCACTACTTACGTTGTGTAACAAAGCTTGGTTTTATATTTTGTCTAAATCAGAGGATCTCTCATAATTCTATTGGACATGTTAAAACGACTTACCAAAACCTGTTTCTATTTGTAATAAAAACAAGTTTTGAAATATACCCATACAATTTGAGCGCCATAAAACTGACCTGGTTTTTATTACACATCTGTCCTCGTAGCCTTAACTTTCCAGGACATAATGTCCATAAAATCATCAAAGCATCTCCAGGTAGACATTAGCATAGTTTAATAATTTTCCAAAATCAATCTACCAGAGACCGCTGTTATTATTTTAAAAATACTATGTTTATAAATTTAATTATATATGTTCCTTTCTACAAATTAAATTAACTCATGACCTACACCTGCAGTTGACCTGTAGTTTAACTAAATTGATAATATTCTTTGATGTTTATATTCTCTCACACACACATACATACACGCACACGCACGCGCGCGCGCACACACACACACACACACACACGCTCGCACACACAAACACAGAGTTAGTTACTTGTGGAATGGAATGTATGGACTTTATATTAGCACGCATGATACAAATATTTTCTATATAAATACTCGTAATTCAACTGTATAAACATGCCTTATCAACGTAGAGACATAAATATTCATGTTTATACAAATAATATTTTCAACTGAAGAGAGTGATAACTTTCATCATTTTATTTTAAATGATAAAAAGACACAGTTTCCTATTGACATCACAAAAACATTCAGTTCTATATTGATTCTACATATACATTATTTCGAAATATATCACCACAACTTGATAATAATAATTAACCTAAAAGAAATAGATGGCAGGGAAAGATGCACTCCCTCCCTCCCCCCTACCTCCATGAAAAGTTAGAAGTAATGTAGACAGGACTCGTTGAAAATACTGTATTAAAATAAATGTATTTAAAATAGCAATTAAGAACCTTATCAAGCATCGAAAACTAATTAAAAATTAAACATCATATGAAACACTTGTGAAATATTTAGTAACTCATTTATATTTTAATGATTTAAATCATTTCCTAAATTGATAAAGCCATTACTCTGTATTAAATTTAAACATATTGATTGAAATGTCTTTATTAATTGTAATCCCATGATCGGAACTTTTATGCGTAGGTTCTGTAATACCATACACAAAGATAATCTGTCAATACTAGTAATTAATATTACATGCATACAATGATTAAATTCAGAACTACGTAATAATTTTATTTCAATATTATTGTCAAAGTTTTGTTAGTTAAAATCGTTCATTTATAATAAGAGCAATATAAAATCATTATTAACCCCGTTCATATTTTAGTAACATTTACAATAACTCTTGATTATACAAATAATCAAAGAAATATACCTTAAATTCTACCAATTTCCTTTAAATTGTTAGACTACTATTTAACACTGACCAAATAATCTATGAAAAGGACTGAAATCAAAGAATATCATAAGAAAATGATAATAAGGATAATATTATGAGATGATAGATTAAAATTTATTTTAAGTAACTGGATTATCTACGTCTTGGGATGAGAAGAGACGCAGGTTAACAAGGTTATTAAATGAGATAGTTAAGCTAATGATGAAAACCAGTCCTTATCATTTGAAATCATAACATTTGGAAATAATAATAATATTATATGAAATGTAAGTCATCTATCATTTAGATATTTAATATTCATAAATCATTTGAATTTTTGTGCAATTCGAGTCAAGAATATTGTGGCAGAAAAATATTTATGTCACCTCAGACAATGAGATATGACAGACAATGAGATATGAATTACAATGAGAAATGACAGACAATTTGATATGACAGACACTGTGATATGACCGACAATGAGATAGACAGATAATGAGATATGAATGACAATGAGATATGACAGACAATGAGATATGACAGATAATGAGATATGACAGACAATGAGATATATGACAGATAATGAGATATGACAGACAATGAGATATGACAGACAATGAGATATGAAAGACAATGGGAAACGACAGACAATTTGATATGACAGAAAATGTGATATGACTGACAATGAGATATGACAGACAATGAGATATGACAGACAATGAGATATGACAGACAATGAGATATGACAGTTATTAGACAGAATTGAAATTCACTTTATTCACGATTAATTTATTTCATTCTTTGTAATATTCTTTTGATGTAATTATTTTACCATATAAAACATCTAACAATGTAGTTTCCTAAAACAATATATGGGAATTTCAAAATGTGTCATAAAACGTTAAATTCGTTTTGATTTAATTATACTATTTATAAAGCTTTTGTTATTACCGTGGCTCACATTACTAAATTGTAAAAATGCAGTTGATTCTTTATCATAAGAAATAATAAATAAGGAAAGTAATAACTTAAGAAGACAAGAAATAACTGTCGAGGAAAGGAGCATTACGTTGAAGGCAGGTTACCTAATTGGGTTCCAAGAGCTGTGTAGGTGTTTGTTTATATCTTAGTTGTTTCCTCTTGATAATGATGTCTGTAATCTCTAAGGATTACCTGTCATCTATTTAAAAAAATAATAAATGTTAGGTTTTAGAGGAGTAAAATACATACAAACACATATACACAAAATTATTAAGTGGGCTAGGACAGTGTATATTTACAGTTATAAATAGTTATACAATAAATGAGTAAAATTAGATAAGTAATAAATTATATAAACCTTTCTCTTATCCAGACATGTATGATGAAATAACGTTTGTCATATTTTGACGTGTCATAGATTACAATATATAAAAAATTGCAAAGGAAAAAACTGAGAGAAAATAAAAAATTTAACGATTACACATTTTTATTAAAGTGAGTGCTACGTTTAACTTTAGAGATGGGATTAGAATATGTATATCTAGAGTACATCTGGGCTGTCCAATTAAAATGTAACCGATATTCAGTGTTGAAACTATTACGTTACGAAATGTGATTTACACTCTTTTGTTGAGTAATGAATATATTCTTCATCCAGCTATTGTAATTGCAATTTGATCATCCTGGCGGATTCGTCGGGAGATGAAGCCGATGGACCGGGGGGGTTCTTGAGTCATCCTTATGGGATGCTGAGCATTACTAGCTCAGCTTCTGTCTCTGGTATGTCGGAGGGTGCTCAGGGTGTGGACTCCCCTACGGGGGCAGTGCCGGGTTTAAAACTACCGAGGACACTAAGTACGAGTGTTCTACGCATCAAGTCAAGGACATCATTCTGGGACAAGTTTTGGCAAGACAGATCCAAGAGAGACTTGTAAGTGTAAAGCATTTAATGTTAATTGCATGTTGCTTTGTTGTGTTAATTACAGTACAACTAGTCTAGAAGTGAAGTAATTATGTGTAGTTGATTTAAATTGCACTACTGTGCAACTCTCAACTATTTCCGTTGGGAGTGATCCTTGTGTTTTTCCTATGAAGACCAGACATGATTTAAACAAAGTTGAAATGAAGCATCTTAAATATTGTATGTTACAGCTCTTTGTTATATTCTATGGGTGTTTTTTTAAAGCAGGTCAATATTTTATATGCACTAGGGTTTTATTATCAGAATTTAATCTCGATACGCCAGTTTATTTTAACAATAAATATACAAAAATATAAATATCTATCTACAAGTTTATTCAGAGGCTCTTAATATACAATATTTCTACTGTCAAAATATTATTTATGTTTTAACGTTTGTTTAATCATAGATCTTTTACTTTGTAAAAACAAATATTCTATTCTTAAATATAATACATGTGGTGTACACTATTTGGTTTTTATTATTAAACATCATTTCCTCTTATGTAAACAATCGTAATTTCGTTATTGGAATATGTAAATTTAAATTAGATAATGTTTTGTTTTTGCTTTATCGACTGGGAATTATAAATGTAGTTACCTTTTGTATGAGTTCTGCTCACAGTCCAGTTCTTGTTTCTTAATACTTTTCTTCTTTTTAGTGACGATCGTTTAACCTATTCCATTCAGTCATTATCGAACCGATTTTTTTTCCTTTGTATAAATTCGTGTCAAATTTTTAATGAGAACATTAAACAACACATAAACACATACTGAACGAGTAAACACGTGCGTGAGATACATAGATTATGTTTAAGAATTATACAGTGCAATGTCTCCTAAATGTTGTATCTTTTGTTTCGTATGTTATAATATGTGTTTATGTGTTGTGTCATCTATTTTAAAATTTTATACAAATGCAAAAGAGAAAAAAAAATCGGTTCTATAATGTCTGAATGAAATAGGAGAAACGATCATCACTAAAAGGAAGAAAAAAGAAAACTATTAAGAAACAAGAACTGACTGTAACCAGAACTCATACAAAAGTTAACGACATTTAAATTAGAGATTAATATACATTTGAAATAGTCAAAACCATTTTTAAAGTGAATAGTGAACAATACATTCCACTACTTTGAACATAACCTTCAATTGTGAAATTTTCTATCTACTTATGAACTTAGGAGATTTAATTAATCTCGACATATGCTGTTAAAATATACTCAATTTGTTTACTCTTCCTCCATACAGTCATCGGCTATTTTTACATATCTTATATATTTCCTTTTAAAAAATGTTAATATATTGTAACATATACATACAAGATAGACCAAATTACAACTATTTATGTCTGTTACAACGATGGCTCTAATTTGAATAGCAACTGTTATTCATTTCACTGACTGTGTGACATGTGCAAGTTGTGTCAGTTATGTGATTATATTTAGATGGGTTGTTTATCAAAACACATGTAACTAGTTATGCAAGCTTTAACTATTTCCAATGATTATATTAATTCTCTGTGTAAAGGATAGATGATTATGATATTCAGAATGTTGTTATGAGCATCAACTTACACTCTATACGAGTACATGCTAAAACACATTCTCAACAACATTATTAAAATCAATAATTGTTTACATTTTCCGGCATAATGTCAAAATTAAAATCTACTAGCCTATATGCAATGATACCAATTTTTCTATGATTCAAGCTTGTATTAATTATAGAGTAAAATAGATATTACAACATATATATTATTAATATGGTTTACCCGAACATTTGTTACCATTTGTCTGTATGAAAACTAATACACAACATTTCGACAGTATAAGTCAACTGTCGTTATCAAGTGTGAAACTAGAACATAAAAGAGAAAAACACCGACATAGCCCAGTAACCTAGGGCAATGTTGGAAACTAAAACTAAACCTATAATCTGAGAAAAGAACTCAAGCCTAAAGCTACGTTTGATCAGTCAAAGCCAAGAGTTTTAACTTCCAACATGGACTAGGCTATTTTGATGTTTTTCTCTTTATGCTCTAGTTTCACACTTGATAACGAGAGTTGATTTATACTCTCGAAACATCGTATATTAATAAATGATGGGAAATGTGAGTTTAAACCATATTACTAATATAAACAATCCATCATTATCAAATAACTTTTAAATCAAAACAAATATATTTCTCTCTCTTTTGAGCTAATTAATTGAATAAATTAATTTAAATAATTAAAATCGTAATAAATTGACTTAAACCTAAACTTAGTTTAAAATACTTCGTTTTCAATCTTACAGATTGATTTATGTATTATAATTGTCAAGTATTGTAGCATTGAAAAGGAATAATTGTATTTTAAAATCATTTGGAACTGGAGAATGGAATGTATATTATAAGCGTTAAAAAAAAAAAGGAAAAATAGACATATCACAAAAAAGACAAACATTTGAGGATGAATTATATAGGCAAAACTTTAATGGAAATGAATTAAAGGAGATTAAACGCCTTTTTGGATCAAATATAGTGAACGAAATATCTGCGGTGGAATAAAATATAGTGAAAAACTGTCGAAAAAATGTCCTCTCGAAATTCTTTCACTCCCACAAAAATGACGATATTTACAGTTGAAATATTGCATCATAACGGAAAACAAAATTTATGATTTAGTGTTTCAATTTTTAACAAATAATTTTTTTTCCAATATTCCTTCAATAATTACATTCTTTCAGGTTTTGTGTACGTTGATAATATTTTTAGTATTTGGAATGAATATTCGATTAAGTGTCATTTCAATTTAAATGTAAAACTGCAATTTTTAATTGGACCCTAAAATATAAAAATGAAATATGTTAGAGTTTCGATACAATATCTTAATGTCAGACACTGGAATTCCTATTAATTTAAATTAACAGCAGAATATTTGCAAAATAGTTGACTAATTATAAATCGAAATAATAATGACTGAAATATCTGCTAATTTTGTTACTAACCGCTTAAAAATTTCAATTTCAGATTATAAATTAGCAAATATCTTAAATATATTTTTTCCATATTACAACTCGTTCTCTATACGAGTTAAAACAGCGAGAGAGAACTCTAAAATCTCATTACAGTAGTATCAGGCTTAAACTAAATGATGTTATTCGTCATGCCACAAAATAACAACAAAAAACATTGAAATATACGGATGTAAAAGGATACCTACGTTTTGTTTTTAATTCTTGGCGTGAGGGGGTTCTCACTGAGTATACAAATTACAATTATACAAATATTTAACAAATAGAATCTATTTAAGAATATCTGCATTACGCTTATTTTAAGCACGTAAATAAAAAAAAAATGAATGAAAAGTTACTCTCTGGTTAATTTTTTAAAAATACTTTTCTGAAGCATAAAATCACTAAGTTTGTATCGATTTGTTTATGGTTCGTTGGATAATCCTTCATAAGTCCGGAGGAGATAGGTTATCTTTCAACACTTCTGAGATTAGCAATTGAGCTTTTATGTGACATTGATGTTTACGCATCTAGTCTCATAATACCTCTAAAACAATTCTTATACTTCTTTATTGAACAATTTTAATGAAATTCCATCACACTTGTGGTGTTTAAAGCACTTAGTTTGATGTAAGATCAGAATTTTACGTATTTATAAGCTGGCCATTTAGGGTATTTTCATTACAACTGGAAGGCAAAACATCACTAGTAATTCTTGAAATTATAAACCCCCTTGTGACTTGCATATCAGGCGCTAACTGGTAATAGATGTACGCCATAATCCCTTCCCCAAGAATATTCTATAATTATTTTAAATAACTCATCTGAGAAATAATGTAGCCCTAAATGTCCTAATTTAGACCATTCTGGCATTGACTTGTAAAAATCATTCTAAATAACATACTAATTGATTAAAAGAATACAATTACTTTAGTATTTATTTCAGTCTATTTACATGCCATTTTGTTAACCTACATAATGTTGAACAAATGGACTCTAAATTGAACATATTCGAAATAGTAAAGTTTTAGAAATTTAAATAACAAATATGAACGTAATTTTTATATAAAACTGAAAGGTTTATTTATTTTTTTTTTACTTAGAAACGTTTAAGAAAATGAACTCTGTTAGCTGAGGGGTAGAGTATTTATTGTAACTACTGTATATTATATATTGACACTAAAATGTGTTAGAATTTATACTTATTATTATAACTATTTATTTGGTTGTGTTTGGTGTTTTAACATGCTAAAAATGTTCTACAATTGGCCAATAACATGTGCAACAAACTTTTCTAACATCTGTAATAACACTTTTATTTGCCTTTCACTGTAAAATAAAAACTTAATAGCCTTTCTTCTTTTTTTAGAATTATTAGATGAATCTAATAAGTTTTAAAATATGTAAATAGGACAATTCTTGTCATTGTGTCAGTAGCGGCTGCTTTATCGAAAGCCTACCGGAGGACACTAGTTAGAATAAACAACAATGCAGGCTTATAAATAACATAGAACACTTACTGATTAGGTGCCGCTTATCTTTTTAACCTCGGAAATAACTAACCTAGGTAATCAGCCTGCAAGGTTTTATTAAAATTTTCGTTGTCAGATTATTGGTTAACCGGATCACATTATTTTGTAAATGGTGGTTATTCTAATAAAATATTTATTATTATAGTTTATTAAGAAATTTATTAAGCACGCTTTAAATTTTATCTAACCTAATTAGATGAACGGATACTGCAGCCAAACAATACCCTACTGGATAATTAATTCGACCACGGGCAAGACCCAGTTTTTAAATTTCCTTTCAAAACCGGGCACAGTCGTTGATTAAGACGAAGGGGCGGGGGGTTATATTTCCAGGGGTCTTTTCCATTATAATATATATATCGTAGTATTAAATAGAATAGAAACCAAAATGGGTTGAATTATTCTCAAAAACAAAAAGCTTTTGTTTATTTCACATTGCATATATTTGTTTAAATATATCAAATTAAATTACTATATATCTTATATTGTAAGACCACGAGAGACATCTACATTCTTTGCACGATAATCTCATGCAGTCAATGTTTGTATAAAAACTACCTTCGTTCATAATATAGGATTGCCTAGCTCGTTAGCGTTACTACAAGGTAGTGGAGTTTTTTATTTGGACCCGTTAAAAGGTTGACATTCAGCCTCGACAAATACTTCGCATACCAAACCCCAAGTTTGCTGCGATTCTCAAATTATCTTGTATTCTTATTATTTACACTTCCATCAATGAAGGTCAGCGTTCTCCTCATTAAAGGTATTAGACGAAATTTAATAACTAATATTTTCAGAAGATAAACACCGTACAGCTTGTGAGCTATAATACCATAATGGAAAACATTGTTATCTTTTAAAGTTACACAAAAAAGACATGATAGAAGTGATCAATGAAAGCAGCTTGAAAATCGATCAAATATATTATTTTGTACAAACAATACATACCAAGATGTCTACCTCGTTTTTTTTCGATTAGGCGAGAGAGGGGTTGTTTCATATACCTGGCACAAAAGTTTTTTTTCAAAATTTTATCATTTTTTAGTCTTCAAATTTTAAAAATTGAGAAATTAGTTGTCACGAAAATTGTGATTTTGGTCGTCAACTTACTTTTTATGCCACCAATGTAAAGTCTAAAAGTCCGTTATGGAAAAAATTATATTTTTAAAGGATACGTTCTACATTAAATGTAATCAGGTCTTAATACCAATGTGAAAAACGAGTTTCATGAAATATGGTGAATAAAAACAAAATTTTAGGCGCCATTTAGAGATTTTGTTAGGTTGGACAATTTTAGTTACGAATTTGAAACTTATCTGTAGACTACCAAATGTTTTAAACCTCTTTGGAAGTCTACCAGTTCAAATTTTTATTCCTCTTTTATCCGGATTTATTTCTTTGCAGTACTGTCTCCTCTTCAATTCCAAAAATTGACCATTTCTTACTTCTCTTTGTCCATCGTAAATTTCAAGTATGTACTTTACCCAAAAGTTAATTTTTATAAGGGTGCCATTCAGTTATGACTTTTATCCTTATAATGTTATATTTTTTATCAACATTAATGAGTTTATAATTCATAAATGAAAATAAATTAAAATTGATATTTAATAGTCTTATTTTGTATATACACATAGCAATAATAAACTTGAATTTCATTCAAAAATGAAATAATATATTTTGAAATTATTTATTAGCTCTATTTCTAGAAGTGGTTACTTTGAGTTCAATTTTACAATGTTACTAGTTACGTAAAATTATTATTATTATTTTACGTCTTCTTGATGTTCTTTGTTGACACGTTTCGGAGTAATTCCATCTTCAAAAACTAAATATTGTAGATTGGAGGGCAATGTTAGCGTTTGGCAAAGGAGTTAACGTTCTTTGTTGACACGTTTCGGAGTAATTCCATCTTCAAACACTAACTATTGTAGTTTGGAGGGAAAAGTTAGCGTCTGGCAAAGGAGTTAACGTTCTTTGTTGACACGTTTCGGAGTAATTCCATCTTCAAACACTAACTATTGTAGTTTGGAGGGAAAAGTTAGCGTCTGGCAAAGGAGTTAACGTTCTTTGTTGACACGTTTCGGAGTAATTCCATCTTCAAAAACTAACTATTGTAGATTGGAGGGCAATGTTAGCGTCTGGCAAAGGAGTTAACGTTCTTTGTTGACACGTTTCGGAGTAATTCCATCTTCAAAAACTAACTATTGTAGATTGGAGGGCAATGTTAGCGTCTGGCAAAGGAGTTAACGTTCTTTGTTGACACGTTTCGGAGTAATTCCATCTTCAAAAACTAACTATTGTAGATTGGAGGGCAATGTTAGCGTCTGGCAAAGGAGTTAACGTTCTTTGTTGACACGTTTCGGAGTAATTCCATCTTCAAAAACTAACTATTGCAGATTGGAGGGAATAGTTAGCGTCTGGCAAAGGAGTTAACGTTCTTTGTTGACACGTTTCGGAGTAATTCCATCTTCAAAAACTAACTATTGCAGATTGGAGGTAAAAGTTAGCGTCTGGCAAAGGAGATAACGTTCTTTGTTGACACGTTTCGGAGTAATTCCATCTTCAAAAACTAACTATTGTAGATTGGAGGGAAAAGTTAGCGTCTGGCAAAGGAGTTAACGTTCTTTGTTGACACGTTTCGGAGTAATTCCATCTTCAAACACTAACTATTGTAGTTTGGAGGGCAATGTTAGCGTCTGGCAAAGGAGTTAACGTTCTTTGTTGACACGTTTCGGAGTAATTCCATCTTCAAAAACTAACTATTGTAGTTTGGAGGGAAAAGTTAGCGTCTGGCAAAGGAGTTAACATTCTTTGTTGACACGTTTCGGAGTAATTCCATCTTCAAAAACTAACTATTGTAGATTGGAGGGAAAAGTTAGCGTCTGGAAAAGGAGTTAACGTTCTTTGTTGACACGTTTCGGAGTAATTCCATCTTCAAAAACTAACTATTGTAGATTGGAGGGAAAAGTTAGCGTCTGGAAAAGGAGTTAACGTTCTTTGTTGACACGTTTCGGAGTAATTCCATCTTCAAAAACTAACTATTGTAGTTTGGAGGGAAAAGTTAGCGTCTGGCAAAGGAGTTAACGTTCTTTGTTGACACGTTTCGGAGTAATTCCATCTTCAAACACTAACTATTGTAGATTGGAGGGCAATGTTAGCGTCTCGCAAAGGAGTTAACGTTCTTTGTTGACACGTTTCGGAGTAATTCCATCTTCAAACACTAACTATTGTAGTTTGGAGCGCAACGTTAGTGTTTGAAAAAGGATATAGCGTTTATGTTGACACGTTTCAGAGTAATTTCATTTCCAAAAATTAACTATTGTAGTATGTGACAAAGGTATTACGCGAAACTGAAACTAAAGATGTTACAATGACGAAATTAGTTGTCTTAATGGCAGAAAATTATATTTGTAACTTGTAAGCAGGAAACAAAGACGATTATAGTAAGTTAGTATTTTAGCTGAAACCTGATATGAAGCGTGACAGATTTGAGAGAACTGTAATACTGTACTTTATAATAAGACAATTAAATAAATAAATATAATAATATCCCTATTTCAGTTTATTTATAATATATTTAAGGAAAAAGCTAAGTAAAAGATAAAAATGATTACTATAATTTAATGGTTGTTCGTATTTTCCACGTCGTAGGAAAATATACGAGTATATGAGGAAATATGTACATCAAAATAGTTCACAATCACGCCCAATTTTATGAGTTAGTTTAGTGGAATTGTTAATCTTTTAAACCTTTCATTTTAGCCATGGTTTCGCCACCCTATTAAAACACTCATTATGGCAATTAACTTTTTAATTGCTATCAATTCTGTCGTCATGGCAACAAAATTGAGTGTCATTTCCATTTAACTATTGCTCCGAAGGACTGTACTAACCAAACGTCTACCAATGTAAATCTGAATTATTTATTTCTGTTCACAGCTCGAAATTATAATAAATCACAAATGATGAATGTACAGTATAACAAACACACAGAACACAATTCTCATAAAAAATACGCCTAAGTATCAGACGCGTATCAACGACAAGGTCGTCCTCTTCAGTGATACACGAGCTACACCAATCAAACTACAACTTTGATTGTAGGAGTTGTAGTTTCATTAGTGTAGCTCGTGTATCACTGAAGAGGACGACCTTGTCGTTGAAACGCGTCTGATACTTAGGCGTATTTTTTATGAGAATTGTGTTCTGTGTGTTTGTTATACTGTATAATTTTTCTCATAAGTCAAGCTCTACATTTAATAATGATGAATGTGTTTAAAAATTTAATTTTAATTTTGTTTCAATTTACTTTTAATATAATTACTGTTAAGTCACTTTATTTATTATGTCGATTTAAAAATGTTACTATATTTATTTTATTTTATTATTTTTTCATTAAAGTCCTTTATTTGTAAGAACCTTATTTTATTGTTATTAGAGAGTATTATTGGTACTATGTTTTAAATTTTTACGTGAGAGTAGCGTAATACAAGGAAAAAACACAACACCGTCCACTTGTCTTTTACCTTTAAAAAAAATCAAATGAAAGCTACCGAGTTAATAATTAAAATACAAATTAACGTGAGAATAAGTGTAGAGAATTTCAATTTATAAAGCAATGCCAGGCTACAAAAATACAGTAATCACTAATTGTTATAACTTAATTTCACTATCAAGACAAAGTTTCATTACTGAATAGCCATCTTCAGTTTAATTGCACTTTATTTTGACATAATCATTGAAAAGCCTGTCGACAGCGAAGTTTTAGGGGTTTTCTTTAGTAGGTACATTTTTGTATATATTCCACTAAATGTAAATTGCTGGTATTTGTAAATTTTTGTATTTGCACCACAGCCATTTGTGGCATGATAAATACAAAAAAAATGTATGTAATTAAGACAAACATTCCAAGCCGGAACAAATATATATTTAAATAATCTTCAAATGATTTTAAAATCTCGTCAACTTTAAGAATGCATTTTTATTTTGTCCTGGTTTGTAAAACGAAATTATTCCTTCCTTTAACATACTTTGCATATCAAGGGATATTATAGTTATATAAAATATTAAGTTAAAAGTGTTTACCTTATTCTGACCTGTATGACGCTTTAGGATGTCAGAATAAATTATAATAATACGGTATATTATATATTTCACAAGAATAATGTTTTACTTGTACAACTATGCTTGTAAATTGTCTCGTTATTTGAATCCCTGATAAAATTGATTATTGTAAATAACTTTAAACAAAAATCACGCTCCCCAATAAGTGAATATGATATAAAACATAGGATCAAGCAAGTAAACTATGAAATATTTACCATAGGCTACTGTAAAATAATAATCAGTCAATATTTACAAACATCTCAGCAGCTCCAAACTAATGTTAGAGGTATACTAAACTTTCAATTGATGAATGGTTTATTAGTTATCCAAACAAGACCTGTTAAGCCTTGTTGCAAGCAACAGCAAAGAGGGACACAGATAATAACTTTATCTACAAAGTGCGGTCATTGACTGTTGGACCTACTTCTGTCTAATCAGGCACGCAGTGGCAAAGAGCGAGGTGATTCAATGCTCTGTACAAGCTTTGTTAGGCACTTACTTGTCAATGAATAAACGTAAACGTATAAGCTACGTGATTTACTATTAGCAGGTTTGTGTTGCATGATCCAATATGCTGGGCACAAACGTATCAAATAGGTTAAGCGATTTGTGATGAATGAGTCAATATCCAGTGTGCACAAACGTAGTATAAGCTAAGTGATTTACTATTAGCAGGTTTGTATTGTATGACCCAATATGCAGGCCACAAACGTATCAAATAAATTAAGCGATTTGTGATGAATGAGTCAATATTCAGTGTGCACAAACGTAGTAAAAGCAACGTGATTTACTATTAGCAGGTTTGTATTGCATGACCCAATATGCAGGCCACAAACGTATCAAATAAATTAAGCGATTTGTGATGAATGAGTCAATATCCAGTGTGCACAAACGTAGTAAAAGCAACGTATAAACTACGTGATTTACTATTAGCAGGTTTGTAGTGTATGACCCAATATGCAGGCCACAAACGTATCAAATAAATTAAGCGATTTGTGATGAATGAGTCAATATACAGTGTGCACAAACGTAGTAAACGTAACGTATAAGCTACGTGATTTACTACTAGTAGGTTTGTATTGCATGGTCCAATATGCTGTGCACAAACGTACCAAATAGGTTAAGCGATTTGTGATGAATGAGTCAATATTCAGTGTGCACAAACGTAGTAAAAGCAACGTATAAACTACGTGATTTACTACTAGTAGGTTTGTATTGCATGACCCAATATGCAGTCCACAAACGTACCAAATAGGTTAAGCGATTTGTGATGAATGAGTCAATATCCAGTGTGCACAAACGTAGTAAACGTAACGTATAAGCTACGTGAATTACTATTAGCAGGTTTGTATTGCATGACCCAATATGCAGGACACAAACGTACCAAATAGGTTAAGCGATTTGTGATGAATGAGTCAATATCCAGTGTGCACAAACGTAGTAAACGTAACGTATAAGCTACGTGAATTACTATTAGCAGGTTTGTATTGCATGACCCAATATGCTGGCACAAACGTACCAAATAGGTTAAGCGATTTGCGATGAATGAGTCAATATACAGTGTGCACAAACGTAGTAAACGTAACGTATAAGCTACGTGAATTACTATTAGCAGGTTTGTATTGCATGACCCAATATGCTGGGCACAAACGTACCAAATAGGTTAAGCGATTTGTGATGAATTAGTCAATATCCAGTGTGCACAAACGTAGTAAAAGCAACGTATAAACTACGTGATTTACTATTAGCAGGTTTGTGTTGCATGACCCAATATGCAGGACACAAAAGTAGACAAGATAACAAATAAGTTAAATAATTCACAAAAAAGTTTTTTAAGTTTGAGTCAATTTACAGTGTACATACGTAGTGAAGTTATGACACAGGTTAGGCGATTTACAACAAGTATGTAAACTGATTGTGTTGCATGAATAATTAATAAATAATGCACTACGTAATAAAAGTAACAAATAGTCTTCTTATTCATGTAGATTAACAATCAAGTGTGTTGCATGAATCAATACAGTCCACAAACATTGTAAACTTACCAATTAAGCTACGCAACCAGATTTATAAATTTTACTTTACAACTTTTCCGAAAAATGTTAAAAAGTGGCAGTTTAGAGCGGTTCTTTGATAGTACCTTCTTTCTTGTAGATCCTGCCTAAATGTTTGTACAATTTGACTACTTGTGTACAACAATTCTTAGGTGGATATCGGGAAACTTGTGTTATACAAATATATCAAACTAAAACACGTGTTCTACCATTGCTCAGAGCCGAGTATACAATGTTTAGTGACAAATATATTTTTCTCCATTAGTTCTTAAATGTTAACAAATAGGCCTAATGTTACTTGTTTGATTTGTTTGTTGTTAATGTTATTAGTTTGATAAGAACACTAAAAATATTGTATAAAAGGGCGATATGATGCTCTCAGAAAACGTCGTGTATTGTTTGTTTACGCACTTAATAGAATGAACCGTATTAATAAATACATATGCCTAACTATTTATCTTAATGTAGTGTATAATTCATATAGTTTAAAGTGAAAATTTGCTGTGGGTGTTTGTTCTAAAGTGTTATAATAGATACCAACAACAAATTTGCAATCAACATGTACAAGAACCCACACAATCAGATCACACTATCCACGCCACATCCAATCATAATTTCAAATAGATGTGACCACACACTCAAAATAACAACATCTAAAAATAAAACAAATAAACTGAATGAATGAAAAACTAAATATATCACCATGGAATAACTCGGGTTATATTTTTACGCAACGTAAATGGAATTATCAAATTACCTGCTACAAACAATACATAGGCAATGCAGGGGTTTAAAGAAAACATATCCATACAACAAACACATCAAAATTCACAGAACACTTAATACAAATTGACCCCAATCACACCAGGATTGAGAGAAATCTGTATGTTTTGTATAAAGGCACTAAAAGACCACATGAATTACTACCAAGCATGTCAAATATGTTTTTAACTCGACAATACTTGACAATTTAATTCAGATCGATGTAAAACGAAAGCTTTGGCCCCAGCAAGATAATTACAGTTCAACGTGAGTAAATTAATGAACGGCCGACTAGATTTAGTTTTTTCTCCAAATTACTCATCAACTGTAACATTTTTAACAAGCAGTCAACAAAAATAATCGAAACCAATTAGACCCATTCGAACATTCAAAACGGTATCTGTGGTTTATTTTCCCTTTTGAACTAAAACTTCCTCGCTGACATTTTCGGTTAGATGGCGACCAAACGTTTTGATGAAATCATTCTAACAAAATATTATCAACACCGTTAGGACCAAAGAAAGTTGGGCAGTAGAGAACTACCATTTCATTACTTTGAGGACCAAGTACTTATACACGTATGCGAAATTAGAAGACTTGGAAAATCTACCCATACAATCGATTTTAACCAAAATTGATCATTCCGCAGATCATCCGCTCCACATCTAACAGTAAAATTATGAATCGGTCAGAACAAACGTTTTTGGAAAAAATCACAGATATTGATAAATTGTCTTTTTAAAACATTTGCCTTATGAATTTTAAGTTCATCTGTGGGTCAATATTCATTGTAAAGAATATATCTCTATTATAATAATATGTATTTTTTAATGAATTTAGAGTCTACATGTGCCAATACGAATGAGATAAAAATTGGCATATCGAGTTATCACACCATCTCAATATTTCTTTGAATATATAATATGTAAATTAAAAGTAAGAAGTTAGCTTAAAGTGTTGTTTGAAATCGAATGAGAAACTTCCTCGTAAAAAAAACCCCCTATCTTTCAGAGTTTCCTTTGACTTTTGTTGAATACACTGAACATTTTAGGACTAAAAGTTACAGGGAGTTCTATTTGTATAAAGTTTAAAAGTACAATCTTAGCGTTTCAAGGGGAATATGGTAATGTAATTTTAATACAAGACTAAAGGTCAACACAATCAACGGAATAAATGTTTTTTTTCTAGACTTTAAGAAAATTACAAATTTTTGCACTGGTCTCCTACGCTGTACAAATAGTGTACGTTGAGATAAGAAAGCAAATCTTGAATTTGTAATAAATAATAAGTCAACCATAATTATTGTTAAAACTTCATCACAATCACACACACTCATATACATTCACACATACAAGCACATTCATGTACTTCTACTTCACATATATACACAAATGTGAAATAAGTATAATTAATTAAAAACCCTAAGTTCTAATAATCCAACACTTCAACTATGTTATAATATAATTTATAAAAAAGTGCATATAAAAAGTAATGATATTCCTATTAGAATTTTTAAACTGTTCCAACGAAATAGGTGTAAACTTTTTAAATATTTAGCCAACTACCGACTTTATGAAATTGCAAATATTGAATGGAACTAACTCCAAAGTTGTCTAATTTTGTTCACTAATAATCCAGTAATGTTTTATATCAGCAAACCTAGCCAATCTCCTGACAAATCTTCACACACATAACTGTCTTCAGTATAACACGATACATATTCGAAATGTATTTTCAAATCATAAATTTTATCTGGATTGTTCGATTTTGGGACTACACGACTGCTACAGAAGTTTTTCTTGCCCCCCCCCCCAACTAGACAAAATTCAGACTATAAGAGATTCAGAGCTCTTAAAATTAAAGTAGTTAATGATTTTATCCGTATCCACGGTGTCCAAGCATATAAGCCGCAGTCCATACAAAAAGTAGACCTTGACAAATTCACCTTTTGTCAAGTACGCAATATACAGACTATTATCATAACACCATTGGGAGTTGACAGTTACAGACAAAAAAATGGGTCTGTTCATGCGCCTATGCGACATTACAACCCAAACAATCAAATTATTATCGTGCAGCAACAACTTGTGGGTTTCTAAAAACTGCATACGTGAGTTTTGTCAGTTACCCTACTCCGACAAAAAACAGTAAAGAAAGTATAAAAACCACCTGCAGTTCATTACCCAGGCTCCACTGTCGCCTGTTTCAATTCACACACAGCTGGAGGGGATAGACCTACGTTTTTGTGAGCCGTACCAAATGACAAACCAACCTGTTGTTATAATATCTTGTTGGATTTCTTGGACTTTGGAGTATATGGTTCGAGTTATCCAACTGTTTGCTTCTGACTGGAACTTTCTTCTGGTTTCAACTTCTCCGTACCAAATCTGGAAGCGTTACTGTGGAAACGGCTTTACCGGAATGTCTGAATCAACTGCCACTATATAATAATGTGACACCTTGGTCTTCGGAAACTATATCTTGTGTGTATTATTCACCACCCCAAAATACCTGTTGCTCTACAAACGTACTTCAAACACACGTCTTCCTTGGCTCAATATGGCTAGGATCCTAAATAAATCAATCCTAAATAATGTGTGTTAGAGGCGCACCTAACTTAGTTATAGGATTCAAATTTACTTTTGTTGTTTTTTATTTTACCAATCGTTTGCCTACCGTGACCTTGGTTTTGTTATGGAGATCGTAAAATTACATAACATCATCTCTCGTTATTAAATAAATATATCTACAGCATATAACCTAAGAGATAAGTGTAAGGAGTAGTCTACAGCTAGAGAACAGGTTTTGTGTAGTCTTGGAAGATCACATATCAATTACATACTATAATTACCCTAAAGTTGTAGAGATGTTAAAAGCGCGGATACTTCAATAAAAATTCAATTAAAAGATAATTCTCCTCTTGCCCTTCTTTAATGAGGCATCTGAAGAAGTTATATTGTGGTCGCTAATTCGAATTATAAGTTAACAGCTGTTTTAACAAACTTGACTACCCATGTGATAATAGAAAAAACTACTACTAATATTATATAATTTTTTTTTTCAATGTGTTAATTCCACTTTCACTAGCTTCTATTGCTCATCCACTATATGGATAATATTTTTCTGTTGTTTTTATACACAAAAGTTGCTAAAAATCGAATAAACAATGACAATAATAACGAACAACTAACTTTAAATTCATCTATCTAATTTAGTCTGAAATTTCAAGCTTCAGACCGAGTCGGATCAAGGGGACATTTTAAACAAATTTTCTAACGCAACACTTTCGCAAAGTTTGAATGAGAAACTAACAAGTTGTAAGTATGAGAAAATTGAGTTGGGTAATTCCCCTTTGAAGAAACAGAGTTAATGTAAGTCTTTGGTAACAAGCACTCGTTATAAGATATAGGAACAGTATTAAACAAAGCTGCAATGCCAATATTTGACATTCTTACGCTTACTCAAGTTGCTTGTCTAATTAACATCTAAACATCCTCGTCAATAACGAAGAACAAGTTTGCGTTATCGAAGGGTAATTGCTTTTGGTGTTCAACTTGAACATATCGATAAACTGTTTAACGTGATTGATTCTTGATAAGCTTTAGCAACACAATATCTATATAAACTACACCATGTAGCCATGTATCAAGATGTTTTTTATAAGAAACACAATTTCTAATTATTCTTGAGAAGTTTCTTATTCCCGAACGTTTTGTCTGAGAAAAAGACAGAAAGGTCAAGTGCCACCAAGGGAATTCTCCACCCAAGTAGTTCAATATATTTTCTTCATATTCTTTGTATCGAGTTGCAAGTTAAAGATAAAGATCGATAAACTCTATATAACTTATTCAAAGACAGATCGATAATACTGTCGTTCTTGGTAATAATGTTTATTTCTGTTCCATTTGTAACTTGAGAGCAGTAGTGATATAATAATTCATAGATTCATTCTATACTTAAAACAACAAACTTTATAGACTCCGCCATGAAGTTATTTCAATATTTACTTATTATCTTGACTTCTTTATTTAAATAATAATATGCAATACTAAAACAATAAAGTAAACTACGTTCATTTTTGAAACCAAAATAAATCTTAATTTCATTAATGTATATCTTAGGCTTCCTTAAAAATTTAGGATATTTTTGTAATTGTTATTGTCTTTTCAAAACATTTGCCTTATGGATTTTAAGTTCATCTGTGGGTCAATCAATACTCATTGTAATAATGAAATTACATTTGATAAAAAATAGATCTCTATTATAAATAAATATTGAGCTTGACTTGTGAGATAATATTAGATAGAATAAAACTCGAACTCAAGATCTCACAAAAATTACTTTTACTTAATCAAACTCGTTTCAACGACAAAGTCACCATCCTCGTTGATACATGAGCTACAATAACTTAACTATAACTCTATATAGTTCTATATAACTATCAGTTAAAACCATCAGTTATAGCTTAGTTATTGTAGCTCATGTATCACTGATGATAGCGACTCTGTCGCTGAAACGCGTTTGATTAAGTACGTAAACGTAATTTTTGTGAGATCTTGAGTTCGAGTTTTATTCTATCTAGATCTCTATTATATTAGTATGTATTTTTAATGAAATTATAAGCTTCATCAAACAACAAAAAAATCAAGAATAATAGTATTAATCTACTTTCACGGATTTGAACACATTTGCTGAGTTCATTCATCTACACATTTCACGACATTTTAATGGAATATTTTGGCCCTTATTTTGAGTTTTTTAACCTTTTAGGTTGTTCCACGTGGGCTATTTACTTGTCTGGAATATAGTGAAAAAACTCTGCTTTTGCATTATTCACTGTAGGGTCCATGACATGAAACCGTTTTAAACTTGGACAGTATAATTATCAACACCTGCCCCAGATTTCATTGATTTTTTTATCTTTATACATTCCTAGTTATAGGTGCATCTCAAATTTTATATCTTTTGTTTAAATTTACTCACACCAAAGCCGTATTTTCCAAACTTTACCACAATTTCACGTTCGAGGCCTGTCTCATGTTTTTATTTATTTACGAATTGCTAATTAAATTCCATAAATATTCCTTTTCACCAAAATAAACTTATCAGTTGAAAGGTTTATTCCTCTGTGAACTTCATCTTTGTAAATTTATTCAAAATTAATGATAACGAAAAGAAAAGTCAATACAGATGTCTTGGGTAACGTGTCGGACTTAACCACTTACTCTACTCTACTGAAGAAATTTGAGTTTACACTGGTATATTGGGGTGGCTAGTAGACTGTTTCGTGGTGGAGGGGGTAAGTAGAGTAGAGCTACTTTGCTACATGTACTCTACTCTATCAGAAACAAGTCACTACTGAAAACTCTGCTCTACTTAGATTTTTGACAGGTTTCTACGGGTAGAATTACTCTAGTAATTACTCAGTACTCTTCTAAAAACTCAACTCGTGTAAACTCGGCTTTAAGGCTGATTCATTTCATCGTAGAGTGTTGTCTTTCCTTGGACGGGGAAGGGATACTTACCAAACTAATCTAAATTCAATTGATGTACTTCAGAAAACGTTGCTCAGCTAATAAAACGGAAATCAATGTACTAACATTTGCTACAGCTTTTTGTGGAACTTCTTAGGCCTATATTGTCTATAATATGTGAGTATATGTTTATTTTTAAGGTAGTAGTTCTGTTTTACGGAAGAAGTGAACATATGCGAAGTAGCGGCGATAGGTAATGTCAAGGAATGTCAGAGCTTTGAAATGAGACACATTGAAAACTAATAAATTAATTTCGTCATTTTCACTAAATTGAGGTAGTTAGCACAGTTTAAAAAAATAATAATCATAAATATGAAATGATTGCTCAAACTTTCTGAAGTGAATTTCCTCTTGAAAATTTAAAAATTAGCAAAAAATCACTGATAAAGTTTATAAAAACGAAATTTCATTTCCATGGAGGGACACAAGGAGCCCCCTCCATTACCTGATAACTCCAAATGAATCACATACCTGGCTGTGACTAATTTCGTTTAGAATAGTTTTAGATTTAAATAAATCTGAAGATATAAAAATAGGATTTTTTGAAAAGTTTAACCCAAGTAAGTTTATGTATCAATTCATAACCCTTTTAAATTAGACAACTTAAAAAATATATACTTATCCAATTGGAACAAATCTACCTAAACAATTTTGTCCTAACCATAGCTTTGGATGAATTTTCAAACTAGTCAAATTCATTGGCAAATGTCCGATTCGGATATGTTAACTTTGTTCTAATCTGCTAAAAGATGTTTATTAAGTATTGACAACACTAGTTAACAAATACGATTAGGGTTATCAATTTCACAAACAGATAATTAGCAATTATCTCAAGTCTATGGATTTGTAACTGAATTGCAGCTGTTGCAAAACAACTCGTGTATCAATGAATACAATTGCAAAGCCAAGCCTGATTGGAGTAATAATTTATTTAATTAACTGCTATTTTCTGGAATAATTTAAAAACGAAATGTAAGGAAGTACTCAACATTTTGCGTATCATTACATTTTCGGTTTTTTGTTTGCTTTAATTAACATTCCAACTAGGCCTACATATTTGTGATTAAGATAATGTGATGTTGCTGAATTTATGCATCTGGTCAAAAGGGCGTGTCAATAGGTTAGTTTTCGGAATTCAAACAAAATTTTAGCTTGATAACTTCTGTTTAATCAGTTTACACGTGACATAATCATTCGTTGTAAACAATGCTCGATATTTTCAATTTATTACTTTGTTATTTAAATATATACATTCCAAAATTATCTTTTTAAATTTGCGCTCTACAACTTTAACTAATCATGGGTACAGATTTGTAGGTTGCTTTTAAAACAGATTTTAATTTTTCAAAATGTAATTCCTGTTCAAAACTACTCCTATATTCGCTTAACGTAAACAATGAAGCTTGAGTTGACTCATTGACGATCCACAAAATGGATTGTAACAGTTATTTAAAAACTATCCGTAATTATTACGTTATAATTGCATTTTTTTATAGAGAAATCCGTATAATTTATTTTACGTTTGTTAAATTAATATGGTGTAGGTCTATTTTTTATTTATTATTTGCTTCAATATTTAAACTAGAATGAATTTTTTTTTTATTATTTTTTTTTTATTTGTTATTTCTACTCACTCAACTTCTAGTAAGAAATAATGGTATAAGTTATTTAAAACTTTCAACTAATAAATTATAATCTCGGGTAATGGTAGTAGGGACGTAACATAATTGAAATATTTTAAATTTTTGTTTACAACATAAAAGTGACGAATCGCCATTGTCGGTCATCATAATATGTTATATTATTATTTGACTTGTGTTCTAACGATGATAGTACATTACGTTTAAACTATTTAAACTATTTTCTTTAAATGGCAATCTCGTTAAAATTTAGTATTACTGAAGGGTCGTAATACACCCTAACTCACATCTAGCTCATTCTTATGCTTATGTCTATTTATTTTTGTAAAGAGTTGTCAGAAAAATTTTATAATTTTTATCTATCATTTAAATTATTCTAGAAAAAATGTAGTCAATTTACAACACAAAATATTTTCGATATTAGGTTACTGAAAAATTTAACCTTTCTTAACTTACAATCTTTTCTTATTCTTAGCTTCGTCTTAGTTTTTTAATTTGATGAGTTTCGTAATAATGCCATTTTCTAACCCAGCAATTTTCCAATACCACATATGGTGTTCTATATACGACAGTTTCACTAGTTCAGTTCTATAAAACGCTGCGCCCCATCTTCCGGCAGGTTCTCTTTCCAACTTCTTCTATGACTGGCTTTAACCGTTAACTTATTTGATGATTTTTTTAGAAAAAAAATTTAATCCCCCCCCACTATATATTTTATATTTTAATGAAGGGCTATATTCTTTAGTTCTTCTAGGGTTGATCGTTCTGTACTTTCGACAACACTTATTATTATTATTATTATTATTGATACATCATGCACATATCTGACGTCTACCTGGTAATATTTCTTCTATGTCTGAATTTATTAGGTCTGTGTTATAGAAACAATATGCATTGCACTGTAACAGTGCATTAAAATAATATATCTTTAATATGCCGGCTAGATATCGGTGCGCCCTCTAACTAGTTAATAAAATTACTTACAACGTGTAATAAAGCTTTAAAATTGTCTTAAAACTGATTGTGTGAGTTTATGCTTTATTAACTTTAAACTATAATACATTTTAACGTAGTTCCATAACGAATTTTAATATATTTCTAAGATTAATTTTAAATACATAACTGTATTTTTCATTTAAAAAATAAATTAATACTCATATGAACCAACCCTATCAGTCATTTACCTTGCAAGTCAACAACTACCAATTAATTGAATCTAACTCGAAATTTTGATTAAAAGATTTTTATTTATTTGAAATATATCTTGACACGTGGAAATAAATAACTGTGTTAGCTCCCCTACACGACCCAAAGCGTTGTGCTAATAACTTTGTCATGATTTCTATAAGTCGTGTTAAAAGCAGACAATTATTAACGGTCTGTTAACTCGACAGTATTTTACATTCAGAGATAGCTCATCGAATCAAACATACACCTTTAGTTATAGTCGTAATTACTTCAATAATATCGATAAATTTGTAGGGATTTAAATCTACATCAGTTTACTGCAGTCTAACTGTAATCTCTTCATTAACAATTATAGCTATAACTGTGGATTAATTAGAACTAATTCATCTCATACTCTCTATTGATTTCATTACCACCTCCTCCCTATGAGGTAAAATGACAGCATCTCACAAGTCATAGTCATTACTCATTTATAAATAAACTGTTTATAACCATGAACACGCAAGATCACATTTATAGACACAAAATGATACAAATACAAAAACATACACTCGCACATATGAATACTTTAGACTAAATCGAAAGTGTTGTAAATTCAATAATGTCATCTTTACTTTTAAATGTAAAATAAATATTTTCAATGGCTGTGTTCAATATGTCCAACTTTCAAAAACAAGAAGGATTTAGAGACTTGCAGATGGCTAGCTGTTAGAGAGATCATATCAGAAACACTTCGATTTGTTCTATACTATCGAACCGTGATACTTTACTTTTACTTGTCGTTTGGGAAATTGGTTTAGGTGTTCGCATTTCATCTTAATTTGAGAGAAATCGTATTCAACGGTTTTGAGATATTCGAACTGTTACGACGACGACAAACGGTTCATTTTTTATTTTTAATTCATAATTATAACCGGCATTTTAAGAGATATTGCTACCAATATTCTTTATTTGGGTTCCTAGAGGCTTTAATTTTGGCAAATTTGATCAAAATCGTTAAATTCGAATGTGAGAAAATTTTAATTTTAAGTTTGGTCTCTACAGCTATAACAAATTTTTAGTTGCAAAAAAAAACATATAAAGATGTGATCTGGTCCATTCGTTAGAACTTTGGAACTGGACAGAAGGTATTTAAAAACCACTATTTTAGGGTAAAGGTACCTGAAACCCAATCGCCATCCAAACTTAACATGATTAGTTTGACCCGACTGACAACAATTTCTATTCCACGTAAACATGAGAATATAAAAATTTGTCAGATACTATTGGATAAATCGGGGATTTTTTATTGAGTTGTAAATAACGCTATGGAGTACTATTGGTGCACACAGATACAGTAAGTACCACTATAATATTGTATATAATACTTTTTAATAATGACAACCAGATTTTTGATAAATGATTTCACATGAAACTTATCTATACTATCTAATACCTTTGTTTAATCAAATCTGATCACAAATTTCCATGAATATCGTTAAAACTAATTTTTTTTTGGTAATATGTGCATACTGTATTTATTTTTCAAAAATCTCTGTAGACAATAAATTCCATTATTATTAATTTAATATCTTCTTAGGGCAATACTTTTTCAACAATAATTTCTTCTTTTTAAAAAAAACACTAAAAGCCTGACTTATTTAATATTTGGTATTGTATTGTTAAAACAATTAATGGTTTAAACAAATATCTTTTGAAACTTGGAACATTCATTGCATTTAATAAACTGTACGAGAATGTATAATTTAAAACTTGAAGAGTACTTTCTTATTTCACAATTCTATCTTAAAGATATTGCATTCTGACGTTTGTAATACTTAAAACTTCGATGAAATATGACATCATAAATGTTAGACAAGCGAGGCAAAATCCTACCAGAAGATTTATGTTATATCTCGTGGCTTAACGTTAAACTTCTGGGAATTCGTAAATATACATGTTTACTTGAAATTGTTTGAGTTGGAAGTTAGCATAATGATTACAATTACCAATTCGTCACGGTAGCTAATTAGACAATTGTAAACCTTGTTTTGCCATCAACGTATATACACTGGAAGTAAACATCGTATACTTATAAGTTAATATAATAATATTATAACTAAACGAGTTTTTAAAATTGATACTTACATAATCAAACAGTTGCTGTGTTTGTTTGTAAACTTCTATAATTTAATTTTCTTTTCACTTTGTTTGGTAGTTATGTCAATTGCCTACATAACTATATTGTTATGTATATATTTTATGTATATATAGCCTATATGCTATTATATTTTCTTAGCAAACAATCTTTATGATTTGTTGTATCTGCTATTTTAAAGTTTATTTATAACTTTTATTGTTGATATGATTCATAAATATTTTTCATTCATATATATACAATAATTGAAAAAGTGTACAAAATGTCAATTTGCGTAAAGTGTTTTAATTATTAAAATGGAATACCACCAAGTACCTACGGTCCTTAGCATAAATAGATTTTATTGTTTTTAAAGGCTTTATTTATTTCAAATTCCTCAACACCATCCATATATTTCCCTTTCTTGCATATATGTAATGGTTTTTAATTAGTTGTAAAAATCTGCGTACCTGTGATTTTCGTCAATTATGTGGTGTGTATAATTTGATTTATTGGCTTCAATGTTTTTTCTGTAGATGCTCTTTAAATTTTTCATGGGACGCTCTTCCTGTTTGGCCTATTTACATTCATCACATATTACTTTATAAATACCAGTTTTTTGTTCTACGTTGTTTTGATGTTCAGTCGGGTTTTTGACCAAGTGATTTCTTGTTATTGTTCAAAGTTCGGAATGCTGTTATGTTTAGTTTTTGAAATAATTTGGAATGATTTCCGGTAAGATGTTCCGTACCCTTTTGCTATGAAAGTATAGTATTTTCTTTGCGTTAGTAAATATAAATTTCAACATAATATCACCATGTTTAGAAACAATACCTACGTATTATCCGATTTTTTCGGCTTAGTCAGATCAAACTGAAAATTATAGATTATAGAGAAATATATACAAATTTTTGGTGATAGTGAGTTATGAATACGTAATATTATAATTCTGTATCCAACTAAAAAAAAAAATAGTTTCGTACAATAGTTTCGACCCATTTTAATAACCAGGGTATGGGTCGATTGTATTTTACTTTGTGCCGGCAACCCAAAGCTAGCAAAGGCTTAAACCTACTCAACTTTTGAAGTCTGCGGTAACTTGGTTAGTGCGTTACATGCTACATTTATTGAACCGAAATGGGAGATCTTTCTGTCCAATTGTGGCAGGTACGTGTGGTATATATATATATATATTACAAATGTATTGACGAAAATATTTTAAAATGATATAATATTATTTCTAATGTTGCGTCATTTTTCATTTGTTTCCATTGTCGGACAGAGATATTTTTTTCCCGTTTACTTCAGCTTAACACAATAAAAAAAAGTATGAAGTTTTAACACATTTATCCAATCTAAAGTTACCATGTTTGTTTGTTTTGTCAATAACTTTGTGTTATCCAGACCTATGGAACTGGTGGTTACTTTAGACTTGTTATGACCATTGTACATATAAAATGCATACATAAAATATATTATTAGATTGGAATATATTTTATAATCATACATGAACCATAAATTCCATAGGTAACATTACAAATTGGCATTCAAGGGGATAAACGGCCTATTACACGCAGCACTGAACGTGTTTTAATGAAAGCTAGCTTAGGTGGACATTTCCAGGAGACTATTGCAGTAATCATCACGAACCCCGAGGAAGTTCCAACTTAATTATTTTCCCAAAAAGGTGCTACTGTGGTAATTTTTCTAGTTTTTTTTTAATATGGCTTATGTGTCTCTGCGTACTTTAAAAGACTCCAAACTCAAAAAGGCGAAAGAATATTGTTTTTTTGTCTAGAAAGAGTTGTTTTAGTTTTACTTTATTCCAAATTATTTATAGTTATGAATTGCAGTGTCTAAAAACTTGAAAAGAAGTTTTTTTAAATAAATATTGAGCTTCACTTGTGAGATTATATTAGATAGAATAAAACTCGAAAAGAATATCTCACAAAAATTGCGTTTACTTAATCAAACGCGTTTCACCGTCAAAGTCGCCATCCTCAGAGTTTTATCCTATTTAGAAATTTTTTTTGTCGTTAAAACAAAGTTATAATAAAATAAATTGTCATCTATTTATCCATTTGTATTGTCATACAAACAGTGTTTAAAAAAATAAAAGTTTACAAATTTTACTTTGAATTCTTTGATAATAATGACTAACTCACTCGTATTACTTGTGTTTTATAATTGATTTAGACTCATGGATAAGAATATCATCTGATTAGTTATTTATATGTTGATGAACAGGACATATTTTATACACGTATCTTGAATCTTGAATATCTTTTTTATAGTGTTGTTTCTATTTTGTTTTGTTTTTTGAGGTCGTAATACTTTTACAAAGTTTTTCCAAATTTTAACTTCAAGTTAGTTTTAAGCACTGGACTTATAGCAGAAATATATGGTGTACGCTTTGAGAATTTGAGATGATCTCTCTTTTAAGTTTTGAAATGGCTAGAGGTGACAGGACATAACTTTTAAACTGTTCAAGTTCGTCGTACCTTTATTCTTTCATATAATATGCATTGCGTTACTCTCTTCTCTCAACTAAAGTCGAACTTTTAGATACAGTAAATCTATATTTACTTTATATTCAGTGAAGGAAAAGTTTTCCTTACTTTAAAAGTAACTTTATTACAAAATGAGTGATATAAGATGCATTTAATTAATTTAAAAGTAACAAATCTCTCTCTATTTCAAGATATAATAATAGCAATCATCTTTTCAACAAACTATAATGTTTCATGTATTTTACACGTAATAAGTGTAGTTATTTGTTATCAAGTTGAACATTATCCATAACTTGAGGGGAAAAAATGTTTGTACATTTTTTTTACAACTTAAAAACTTCAAGAGTATAAAATGATCTACGACAATAAGTCACTGTTGCTAAAGGAGAGGTAAAAATTTATAATAGTAAAAATGCATTTAGTGGTCAGTATTTTTCAATGTTGTTTAAAGTTAGTTCAGTGATTTGCTGTAATAAATAGATTACGTTGCGTAATAACTATGTCGCGTTTTCACAGGAAGTGTTAACTTTAAAAATAGGTCAATAGATGATAAACATATGCAGAATGCTTATTGTTAGTAAGCAATCTTCGTTTGAATATCATGTTTGTATAATTAGGAAACTTCTGAGTTTAAATATTTACAGGTGAAACTATTTTGGAGTATTAGGTTCCTATAGAAAGTAGGACAATACGTTGACGCTAGTATTTATAGCAACGAGCACTTTACATTGGGTCTATTAAAGAAAGTGAACTGTAGTCGCATATCAGTACTTAGATTATTTCAAATAATATTTTCATTTGTCTTATTTCTGACATTTTTTTTTTTTTTTTTTTTTTTTTTTTTTTTTTTTTTTTTTTTTTTTTTTTTTGTGTAAAGTTAAAGGTAAATGTTAATTCCCTCAGTTTCTTATAAATAAACGCTTTATTATTTTATTTTATTTGTTTTCATCGGTCTTTCAATAATTCCTAAAATAAATAAAAATGACTTAAGATTTTTAAAAAGGAGGTTAAGTCATGTTATAAATTCTGTTGCGGTTGTTTTAGCACAGAATAAAATAACAAT
Organism: Aphrophora alni; assembly: GCA_963513935.1. Classification (NCBI taxonomy): domain Eukaryota; kingdom Metazoa; phylum Arthropoda; class Insecta; order Hemiptera; family Aphrophoridae; genus Aphrophora; species Aphrophora alni. The sequence continues at coordinate 92,843,946 of OY740766.1, forward strand.
TCCTAAAATCAGTATCTCGGTCTCTTGGATAAACTTGAACTCTGATCTCAAAAGTAACAAAACAAAGTTTCTTGAACCGTTCTAATTGGCTTTGTAACAAAGAGTTTAAACTACAGTTAGGGCGGAAACAATAAAACCCAAGTGAGAGTTCTGATCAAAAGTAAAGCAAAATGTATCAAACTAGAGGACACCAACAATTATCACAGCCTTTATGTATTTATTTATATGATATATTCAACAATCATTGGAGTCCCTTTTTATGTTTTTACTACACAATCATATGCTTAGTTTACAGAAAGTTGTGTAATCGGTGTCGTCTTTTTTGCTGATATATTGGTTTTGAGATTCCCTGAGTCGAAAAAGGTGATTTTTGGATGTCTGTCTGTCATCTGCCGTGTGTGCAGTGCTCTGGACCGATTTTATTAAAAATTAGTATGTTAGCATGTTTTGGCTATATAACTGAACGTTTATCATTAACTCAAATTTGAATGTAAAATAACATATAAGTGTTCGCCATAAGAAAAAACACCTTTACGATTTTCTCAAATGCAGCTCTTATGATTTTGATCAAATTTTTCCCATGTAAGGACCCAAACAATGGTCCCAATGGACCCCAAGAATATTGGTCGACATCTCTTCAAAATTTCTGGTTCATGAGTTAAACGTAAAAACCAAAATATATGTTGTTATGAAATATGTAATTTCTCAAAATTTCGGATTTCTTTTAAATTTTAGTATATTGTGATCCAAACTTACGTATAAAGATACAAGTAAATACATTATACTATTCAGGAATAATTGAGATAAAATCAAAACTTAAACTAGATACCGTTATTAAAAGCTTGATTTTAATCTAATAATATTTAAACTTTAGGCACATTTATGGCACAAGCGAAGCAAGTTTAAGCCCAAAGTTTTCAAAGACATTGTCCATGGTTCGTTTTCACTATTTACTGACATTTTTGAGACAAATAATTTTATTGGTTAGTATTTCGATTGTGAACGAGTGTGTGAGAAAGTTTGTGCAATGTTTTTCACGTTTTAATAATAATTAAAGCTATTATATTAGATTTTGTCAAAGGAATTATATAACTTAATGATTCAAATTTAAACACATTCATCTCAATATATTTTGTAGAACTGTTATCGGGAACATTATTTATTGTTCTTATTATAAAATAAAAAATATTTCATTACCATCGGTTCGTCTCGTGCCTGGTTTATATGAAATGTTTTGCACACGACGATTTTTTCATACTCGTTGTTTTTAAGCAGTAGTTCATAAATTGTAATGTGATATATTAAACATTATCAAACTAACTGTAACCAAGCTGATAATGAATTAATATCGAAATCAATTATAACGCTATTAAAAATAAAGTTCAGTTTTTGCTTTATCCTCTGTATCGAAATAAGAATAAATTTAGTATAAATCAACTTAACTGCTGTTTTACAAAAAAAAGAAATCACCAAAAAAACACCAAAGAAATTTACAACTTTCGCTCAAACTTCTAAACTGTATAATTTATTTAAATTACACCTTCACTTTCACCCAACTTTCATAGATGTATTCTCTGCTCTTATAAAAACTTAAGATCTATGCTGATTTACAGTGTTTATCTGTCGTTAACATCATGTTTTATGTATTTATGCCAAACTTGTTTAAGCCTAGAATAGATATAAACTGAATGTTTATAAATCAATAGAAATAATATTTTAACTTACCTAAACGGTTTTCATTCTTTTCTTGCATTAAAGCTCAATTAGTATAATTATGTAAATGCTAAAATGACATGATTGTGGTGTGAAGACACACTGAGAACATTTCCATAAAGTTTAAAGCCTCCAATTATACGCCTTTGCTGGAAGCTGCAGTTCATTTTAATGAGTTGTTAATAAGCTCGTTGTTGTGTTGGGAAAGTTAAAAGACTGGCGTGACCAGAACAAACAGTTATCTTCAAGTATGAACTAAGATTACTACTCTTATTATCAACTTTCAATTGTCTTGTACCAGGAATCATTCCATAATTATAGTCAAATTAAAATCGTATGCTTCGGAATGTATATAATATAACAGAATCTTCAGTATTTGTGTAAAATTCTACTACGTAAGAGCACAAACAATATTTGACACCACATTATTTTACATGATTTTACATAATTTAGCTGCTTGTGATTAAACTAGATGCCAAAGACATGACAGTTTACGATTACTACTGAAGAAATATTTCCAATCAACATATTTTCAACTGAAAGGAGATAGACACTTTCAGACCTTTTTTTATCATACTGTGGGTTTGGGTTAAGGGTAGGTTAAGTTACATTTGACAGTTTTGTCTATTCACTTAGTATATCCATTATGTACTTGATGCGGGTCTTCTAATATCTTTAACTTGTATGAAAAGTAAAACTTCATAACCTAGTCTACTTAAGGATAAAATAAAGCAATAAAACTTAAAATTTCAAAATATTTTAATAATATATTTTAATAAGAGACCTAGTCTACTTATTTAGGTCTCTAAATTTGACTTCTAATTTTAAAGTAAGAAATCCTATTTATTTTATTTGATCCCAATAAAAATGGGGTCTTTTCATGTAAAATTGACGCTACTCCCTTATCATTCACTAATCGGGATCATAGTAGCTTCAATTTCATAATATTACGCCAAATATTTTCTTTAGCCCTCCAGACTATGGAAAAAATTCCACTGTGGAGCTACCTGTCACAAGGTTGCTGGCGGAGTCTACATAGTTTGGAGTTTTTCTCAAAATTAGCGATCTCCTTATTTGAAGTAAAACTCCTTTCAAGCTTAAGTAATAAATAGGCACGTATAGTTCTATTTTTAATTTCGATTGATTGCTATTTCACTGACTCTGGTTTCAGTGATTTTTCTGTTATAATTATGTATCACTCGATGCAATTACCATTTAATTTTTTTGAGTTGGTCCCCACCTCCTCCATGCCTTTCGTTTTATATTGTTTTGCAATAGTGAGTTTACAGACGCGTATTCATTCTAAACATTTGTATGATGTAGGCAACTTTTAGGACCCTTTATGTAATTTATTTTATTATTTTATGTTACTGGTGTTTTTGTTTTTTATTTAGTTTTCGTAACGAAATTACTGTATTATTTATCAAGCTATTTTAAAATGAAAATTTCCAAGTTATTATGTCGACTCGTTACTTTGTTACAATTAATTACTGTGGGTTGTATTTTGATCTCTTTAATACCACAAAAATTACCGGAAGTGTGTGACATTTCTTCATTGTGTTTTCTTATTTTGTTTCTCAGCTGAACTGTATATCTAATCCCTTTAAGCCTAAAGAGGGAAAACATTTCTGCCTCAATGTTTCCTTTGAATATAGTCTACTCAGACTTGTCCGAGCCGCTCTGCAAGTTACTAAACATTGAAACGGCTTTACTACCAACTTTCAAATCCGCAAGTTTCTAATTTAACTTACGCTCATCTAACTTAGAACTTGTAAACACTTTTCTACCATTTTAGATTTTCATCAACAGCCCACCACAGCTTTCATTTCGTTACAATAAATCAATCTACAATCTTCACTGCTAAATATTTGCACGTTTTCATAATCATAAATCATAATGCTATTAACTCATACAAATTAATGTTTATATTTTTCTGATAATAATTAATGTTTTATATTATTGATACGGTTCAATACGGACTTCATGTGTATGTATAATTAAACCATGGCGTTTCGAGAGTGTAAACCAACTATTATCAATTTATAAACTTAGAATATTAAAAAAAAAAAAAAAAATCTTAGGTAGTTAAAAATCTAGGAAACCTAGGCTACTTAGCATAGCTTAGTAGTCTAAATCCATGTTGGGAACAGATACTAAAACTAATAAACTAAGAGAGGAACCCATATCTAAAGTTAGGTTAGGTTAGGTAGTGAAACCTAGGCTACTTAGCATAGCTTAGTAGTCTAAATCCATGTTGGGAACTGATACTAAAACTAATAAATTAAGAGAGGAACCCATATCTAAAGTTAGGTTAGGTTAGGTAGTGAAACCTAGGCTACTTATCATAGCTTAGTAGTCTAAATCCATGTTGGGAACTGATACTAAAACTAATAAACTAAGAGTGGAACCCATATCTAAAGTTAGGTCAGGTTAGGTAGTGAAATCTAGACTACTTAGCATAGCTTAGTAGTCTAAATCCATGTTGGGAACTGATACTAAAACTAATAAATTAAGAGAGGAACCCATATCTAAAGTTAGGTCAGGTTAGGTAGTGAAATCTAGACTACTTAGCATAGCTTAGTAGTCTAAATCCATGTTGGGAACTGATACTAAAACTAATAAACTAAGAGAGGAACCCATATCTAAAGTTAGGTCAGGTTAGGTAGTGAAATCTAGACTACTTAGCATAGCTTAGTAGTCTAAATCCATGTTGGGAACTGATACTAAAACTAATAAACTAAGAAAGGAACTCATATCTTAAGTTAGGTTAGGTTAGGTAGTGAAACCTAGGCTACTTAGCATAGCTTAGTAGTCTAAATCCATGTTGGGAACTGATACTAAAACTAATAAACTAAAAGAGGAACCCATATCTAAAGTTAGGTTAGGTTAGGTAGTGAAACCTTGGCTACTTAGCATAGCTTAGTAGTCTAAATCCATGTTGGGAACTGATACTAAAACTAATAAACTAAGAGTGGAACCCATATCTAAAGTTAGGTCAGGTTAGGTAGTGAAACCTAGGCTACTTAGCATAGCTTAGTAGTCTAAATCCATGTTGGGAACTGATACTAAGACTAATAAACTAAGAGAGGAACCCATATCTAAAGTTAGGTTAGGTTAGGTAGTGAAACCTAGGCTACTTAGCTTAGCTTAGTAGTCTAAATCCATGTTGGGAACTGATACTAAGACTAATAAACTAAGAGAGGAACCCATATCTAAAGTTAGGTTAGGTTAGGTAGTGAAACCTAGGCTACTTATCATAGCTTAGTAGTCTAAATCCATGTTGGGAACTGATACTAAGACTAATAAACTAAGAGAGGAACCCATATCTAAAGTTAGGTTAGGTTAGGTAGTGAAACCTAGGCTACTTATCATAGCTTAGTAGTCTAAATCCATGTTGGGAACTGATACTAAGACTAATAAACTAAGAGTGGAACCCATATCTAAAGTTAGGTTAGGTTAGGTAGTGAAATCTAGACTACTTATCATAGCTTAGTAGTCTAAATCCATGTTGGGAACTGATACTAAGACTAATAAACTAAGAGAGGAACCCATATCTAAAGTTAGGTTAGGTTAGGTAGTGAAACCTAGGCTACTTATCATAGCTTAGTAGTCTAAATCCATGTTGGGAACTGATACTAAGACTAATAAACTAAGAGAGGAACCCATATCTAAAGTTAGGTTAGGTTAGGTAGTGAAACCTAGGCTACTTATCATAGCTTAGTAGTCTAAATCCATGTTGGGAACTGATACTAAGACTAATAAACTAAGAGAGGAACCCATATCTAAAGTTAGGTTAGGTTAGGTAGTGAAACCTAGGCTACTTATCATAGCTTAGTAGTCTAAATCCATGTTGGGAACTGATACTAAGACTAATAAACTAAGAGAGGAACCCATATCTAAAGTTAGGTTAGGTTAGGTAGTGAAACCTAGGCTACTTATCATAGCTTAGTAGTCTAAATCCATGTTGGGAACTGATACTAAGACTAATAAACTAAGAGTGGAACCCATATCTAAAGTTAGGTTAGGTTAGGTAGTGAAATCTAGACTACTTATCATAGCTTAGTAGTCTAAATCCATGTTGGGAACTGATACTAAGACTAATAAACTAAGAGAGGAACCCATATCTAAAGTTAGGTTAGGTTAGGTAGTGAAACCTAGGCTACTTATCATAGCTTAGTAGTCTAAATCCATGTTGGGAACTGATACTAAGACTAATAAACTAAGAGAGGAACCCATATCTAAAGTTAGGTTAGGTTAGGTAGTGAAACCTAGGCTACTTATCATAGCTTAGTAGTCTAAATCCATGTTGGGAACTGATACTAAGACTAATAAACTAAGAGTGGAACCCATATCTAAAGTTAGGTTAGGTTAGGTAGTGAAATCTAGACTACTTATCATAGCTTAGTAGTCTAAATCCATGTTGGGAACTGATACTAAAACTAATAAACTAAGAGTGGAACCCATATCTAAAGTTAGGTTAGGTTAGGTAGTGAAATCTAGACTACTTATCATAGCTTAGTAGTCTAAATCCATGTTGGGAACAGATACTAAAACTAATAAACTAAGAGTGGAACCCATATCTAAAGTTAGGTTAGGTTAGGTAGTGAAACCTAGGATACTTAGCATAGCTTAGTAGTCTAAATCCATGTTGGGAACTGATACTAAAACTAATAAACTAAGAGTGAAACCCATATCTAAAGTTAGGTTAGGTTAGGTAGTGAAACCTAGGCTACTTAGCATAGCTTAGTAGTCTAAATCCATGTTGGGAACTGATACTAAAACTAATAAACTAAGAGTGGAACCCATATCTAAAGTTAGGTTAGGGTAGGTAGTGAAACCTAGGCTACTTAGCATAGCTTAGTAGTCTAAATCCATGTTGGGAACTGATACTAAAACTAATAAACTAAGAGTGGAACCCATATCTAAAGTTAGGTTAGGTTAGGTAGTGAAACCTAGGCTACTTATCATAGCTTAGTAGTCTAAATCCATGTTGGGAACTGATACTAAGACTAATAAACTAAGAGTGGAACCCATATCTAAAGTTAGATCTGATCTTATTTATTTATTTACACAAATGATAGCAAACGTTCGATTAAAACGTATTAAAAATATGAATAATCTATGTGGCTGTTATGAAGCACGAAATTTTTCAAAATTAACTCTATTGATTTTGTTTAAATTTTAGTAAAATATAAAGATTAATGGTCCAAACCCATGTATAAAATCACAAGTAAAAACATTTATATAATTTTCAGGAATAATTGGCAATAAAAAAAATTAACCTAAATTGCTGTTATTAAGTAACTACTTACAAATTAGAAAAAAATCACAAGGTATTGTTAAATAATAAATGTATATCAAAAAGCTAGAAAATCACAATCAAGTCTGAAATAGCAATAATTTAAAAGGTAACTTTCAGTCCTAGATGGACCTAACACAAAATCCTTTACAATATATTTTGATGTGATCTGGATATCATGATCCTTTGATCCTATGATCCTTTGATGTAATTTAAGACCGAAATAGAAAGATATGAATTTATTAAAAGGCATGGTCTAACTTGAAAAATAACTGGAATACATTATTTTACCCTGTGTTTACTGAAAATACATATTGAACATTTTTAAAGACGTACTACTACAACTGATTACGAAATAACTTAAAAATTAATAGTTTGAGTACAATGAAACTTCATTCGTAGAACTTAACTGTATTCGTAATTACTTATATCTGTGATTATAATTAACAAAATTTATTTTTAACGAAATTTTAAAACATTAAAATACAATTTCCTAACCGTTATAAATAAATGTCTAACATAAATGTGTCCCCCTTAAATATGTGTGCTGTAAACGTCACAGCTAATTCATTGCACCGCCCAACCCTTTCTCGCAACCATGGTAGACACTACGGAGACCTAATTTAATTTACGGATAGAATTTAGTACGTAGCAATTCAGACTAATTTAAGACAGTCAGACGTGCGTTTGTTAATTTCAAAAACCCGTTCCCATCAGAAACATTCCGCAAAGTTAATCGTTCTCACAAAACAGTAAATAATCCCACAAATATAATTAAATAAACTAGTCCAATTTATATCAGTCAGCTGTCATTAAATTCCCCAAACATTCCACAACGAATTCTTCTTGTTGACAACATATTATAAATGTTAAAAACCGGAAGTTAATGCTTTGTTATCAATGTCAATGTCTAGAGATAACACTTATCTCGATAGGAATGTGATAAGATAACTTTTAATTGTATCTGTTAACAACTTAAAATATATTTGTTGAATTGTTTTAATTGTTTCAAGTCATCAGAAAGACATTAAATCGGGTAATTAAGACAAAACATATTGGTTTTTGTATAAGTAAAGTTAAACTATTACGAAGTGTAATAATAATTTAATGATACTATTTGTATACAGTAAAATTAAGTTCTTTTATAACATTATCTGCTATTGACACTCTTTTTTTGGAATTGGTTTTAATTTTTTTGTTATTGAGCGTGACTTTTTCTTTTTTTTTTTTAAACAGCAGTATTTTGTTCGGCAAGTACCTGTTAGCTCGGCGCTGGCAAGTAAGAGTTACATATAACGTTACAAACATCAGTTTTTAGAGATTGCATGTCAGCCCAAAGAAAATCTGTAATGCGATATATTTTTGTGTGTAAACAAATCTTAGAAATATAAAAACACTGAATAAAATTGACGCGGTTGATTACGAGGAAAATATTCTAAAAATTATCCTTTTTATGATTTTCATTCTTCTGTGACACAACAGTTCGTCTGTTTAATTTAATTGTGTTACCTCGATTATCAGTTATTAGAGGAAACGTACATCTGTGATATACAACAGTTCGTCAGTTTAATAGACACGTGTTACCTCGATTATCAGTCATTAGAGGAAACGTACATCTGTTATACACAACGGTTTGTCAGTTTAATGGAAATGTGTTACCTCGATTATCAGTCATTAGAGGAAACGTACATCTGTTATACACAACGGTTTGTTAGTTTAATGGAAATGTGTTACCTCGATTATCAGTCATTAGAGGAAACGTACATCTGTTATACACAACGGTTTGTCAGTTTAATGGAAATGTGTTACCTCGATTATCAGTCATTAGAGGAAACGTACATCTGTTATACACAACGGTTTGTCAGTTTAATGGAAATGTGTTACCTCGATTATCAGTCATTAGAGGAAACGTACATCTGTTATACACAACGGTTTGTCAGTTTAATGGAAATGTGTTACCTCGATTATCAGTCATTAGAGGAAACATACATCTGTTATACACAACGGTTTGTCAGTTTAATGGAAATGTGTTACCTCGATTATCAGTCATTAGAGGAAACGTACATCTGTTATACAAAACGGTTAGTCAGTTTAATGGAAATGTGTTACATCGATTATCAGTTATTAGAGGAAACGTACATCTGTGATACACAACGGTTCGTCAGTTTAATAGGCATGTGTTCCCTCGATTATCAGTTATTAGAGGAAACGTACTCCTGTGATACACAACGGTCCGTCAGTTTAATAGACATGTGTTACTTCGATTATCAGTTATTAGAGGAAACGTACATCTGTGATACACAACGGTTTGTCAGTTTAATGGAAATGTGTTACCTCGATTATCAGTCATTAGAGGAAACGTACATCTGTTATCCAAAACGGTTAGTCAGTTTAATGGAAATGTGTTACATCGATTATCAGTCATTAGAGGAAACGTACTCCTGTGATACACAACGGTCCGTCAGTTTAATAGACATGTGTTACTTTGATTATCAGTCATTAGAGTAAACGTACATCTGTGATACACAACGGTTCGTCAGTTTAATAGGCATGTGTTACCTCGATTATCAGTTATTAGAGGAAATGATCATATGTGATACACATCGTTCTTCTGTTCTCTCCATTCATGGTATCAATTCTCCTGTTAATCCTTCTACGCTACATTAATTTCTTGTTTGTTACATTCTAAAGTTCCATTTACATACAAACGAACTTTACTTATTATAAAATAAAATGTATTTAAGTATTTTAAAATATGTAGTTTAAATTTGAATAAGGAATGTAAAATAATAGGCTTAATTAGAAAGAAAAGATGGACACTTCCCCTCAGTTTTCCAAGAAATGGAAATGTAACTTTCGCTGACAGCTCTGTCAGGTTAAATTGCCTTGATTATCTGGCGAATGAAAATCCCTTTCAACTTGATCCACGCTTCACTTTCCTGCCGTCATAAGCCATGTCGCCAAGTCCCTTAGTTAATCCTACCCATTTAAACACTCAAGTACGAATGTCAAAAGTCACAACACATTATGTACTAGATATTGTGCGATGTATCTATTTAATACATGTTTGTGGTTTTTAATATGTGTGTGAGTTTATCAGATATATTTTCACATTTATGTATACAACATGTTTAAATGAATTGTATATAGAAACTTATCTGTAAGATTGATTCTAATATTGTTTTAATTAAGTATCAATTATCGTAGGAAAAATTTGTGTGATAATTATTGTGAAAACGCGAAGGTGATTACGATGAAACTCCGGTAAATGTGTTATGGCATAGCTTATTGACGTAGCCGGAAAAAGTAGTCACTAAGTGGGAAAAACAACAAAATATTGCACATCTCCCATAACATTTCATAAAGTATTAAAGTAAAATATAATAATCAAACACATTGATCGTTAACTTGAAAATAAAACAGCCTGTTTTTCTTTCTTATGTACTACAATCACTATTTTAAAGCGGTTTTTTGCTCGATGAACTTATAAGAACTAAGTTCATGAAGTACGGAAAAAATCTCAATAATACGAAATAATCATACCTCTCAATTCGATTATAGACGTTTTAAACAGAAGCGATATTCATTGAAGTCAGACTTCAATGTCATCGTGGCTGTTACATATCTTTGATAATATCAAAACAATTATTGTAGTAAAAGAAAACACTATCCAAATATAGTGTAATTGTCTTGTAGGTTCAAAGTGTTGTTTACATTAAAAGTACACAATACTCTTTTTAATTGTTGCAATGGGAAATTAAAACTTGCCATTGTTATCAACATTATGGGATTAAGTTATAAAAGAAATTAACGTGTATAAGCTAAGTTATTACACCTGTATTAAATCTCCCTCACACACCCACTGATATTGTGATAAAGGTCAATATTAGGTGAACCCAATTTTGAGCACAATGTTGAAATGTTTGTAATCATAATCTCCATACCATCAAATATATCTAGAAAGTAAGTCAAGGCGGAATCGGTGGAAAACTAAACAATAAAGACTGGACGTTCCATGAATTAGACTTGTCGTGTGTAGGTTGATCTAGTTGTAACAGCATTACCCGAGGGACCTAACTGTTTTAGACTATTGGAGTGCTGCGGAGTGCATTCAGTGCTTATTCCTGGCAAACTTAGAGTTTCTTAATAGTTGTCTGCACTCAAGATACAGCATGTTAATGACGTATTATATTTTGAAATGTAACTTTAATCTATGTTATTTTCACGTGATAAGATAAGATACCATTTGACAAATTGTTACAAAAAATAGGCAAAATTCTTATTAGACGAAATGAATGTATGTTTTAGTTATTCTTAAACGCATCGTTTGCAAAACTTTAAAAAATGTGGATAATATACTAAATAAACTCCAAATATACAGTTTTATTGTGCTCTTGTCAAGTGCTGCTTTTCCATTTATTTTTTTTTAATGAAAATATTTATTTCACAAACAAAAACAACAGTACACTTCAATAATACATATAAAAATGAAAATAATATGATACATATAAAACTTAAAAAATAAACTTCAGTAATAATAACATTAAAAAAACTATAATTACTTACACTTTTATTCTTACTTATTATCCATAACAAAATATTTTCCTTTAATTTTCAAAGATTAATAAAGTTATAGAGGACTCAAATTGGTCGGGTATACAGTCATCTTTATTTAAAACCGCAAAATTAACATTTTACAAATTCAAATATTAATGAAATTATCAAATTAGGTTCAAAATTTAAACAACAATTTTCTAGGAACAAACTTGTCAAAGTTTTGCTACAAAATAATAATACATAATTTAGAATGAGGTTGACAAAACTTACGAATTATTTTTTGTTGAGAAGAATCTGAATTTGTCGTCTCTTAATAGATTTTGTTGCACTATGTACAGAGAATAATACACAGAAACAGCATTAGTACTTCTGTAAAAATAATGCTGACCGATCGTCCACTTGGAGAAGAGTGATGGGAAATGTGTGGTACTGCCATTAAGAAAATGCTCTAACTAGCTTAACTTCAGATTACCTTGTATTTGTCTCTGCTAATTGTGGTGTAACACTACAATGGTTTGAGAAATTATCTCAGTCTAATTCTAAGTAGTACGAGTTTACATATACAGTTCATATTCATATTTCTTTTTTGGAGGGGGGAGGACTAATATATATATATATATATATATATATAAGTTTCAATTAAACTGTATATACTACTATATATAAACTATATATGTAGTGAATAATCTCTTAAACCAGTAAAATGTTGGATATTTTCCAAGGTAAAACAAATCTCCTTCGCTCAAAAATAAGACTTTTACTTTTAATTACAAACTTTGTGTTTTCAACAACAAATTTCAAATGTATTTGTACTTCATAATTATTACCGTTTTGTACTAACTTTTTTAAAGATTTTATTGTTTTTTTATAAAAATACCCAATTAGACTAAAATCCAGTTTTTATAACTAAAAATTATTATAAAATCATATTTCATGAATTTTTTTACTCGCCATTATAAGTTTTATTCAAACTTTTCTCCAATTATCGGGCAGTTTTCCTCTTTCTTCGTTCCATTTTCTTCAACTAAGGTATGTCATCAAACAGTTTAAAAAATATCAATTCAGAACTAAATAATTAAGGTTTAATGATAAAACTTGATGTGTAATAATAATAATTATGCGTTGATTGTACAGAGATCGGCTATCGTTGATAGCTTAAGGAGAGAAAGCAATAATATGCAAATTATATTGATTATAAAACAAGATAGGGTAATAATTCCATCTTTGCATAATATAAATATACTCTGGAAATGTGTATACATCACTACCTAAAGCTAGTGAGATATAGATATGTTATCTTCTGATAGTCATCTCTAGGTGTAAGTATAGAGTTGCATTGAAGACAATAGAAGCTCTGGGTTGGGCACTCTCTGATTATTATCTCTTAGGCAATATACTGACGAGCCGTCTCCTACGATCTTTCGTCGTTTATAGAAATGACAAACCCATAACAAGTGTTGAGTAATTTGGCATTGGAAGTGAATAAATACATAATTCAAGGTCTTATAATATGTTTCCGCCTTTTTTTGTTTTCATATATTAATTATTACAAGTAAGAGTTATTCTTGTTGCCTATACTTTATAAAGATTTCATAAGACGTTATTTGTTGTCGTATGATCTCTAAGGTGATTGTAGGTTTTACTACAATTTTATTTACTCTCAGCGACAATATAGCAACGTGAAATGGATTTATATATATTTTTAAGTGTCCCAAAAGTCCCCCCCCTATTATTATTTTTATTAATGGAAATAGACAGATTTGCTTTTGGGGAAAGTTTTGATAACCAAAGGTGGAGTTTTTTGAAGTATCGAAATTTTCAACCCTTACCTCCAAAATGGGATAGTTTGGGGGTAAGTCAATAATTTTAAACAGCAACCCCTATTGAATGATACCTCATTTTAAAGGTCTTTTAAAAATAAGAATAATGGCACAAACTAGAAGTTTCTAAGTTCATCCTACCCAAAGCAAATCTGTCTATTTCTATTAATTAAAAAAATAATAGGGGGTGGGACTCTTGGGACACATAGTATATATATATATATATATATATATATATATATATATATATTCGTATTACTTATATATATTTCGGTTCATGAAATAACCATTTTAGTACGGTATTGTGTTTAAATTGAAATTAATGACGCAAAAACATTGTATAAGTTTTCACATTGTGTAAACAAACAAAAAGCAACATTTATATATACAATGTAACAATAAGAATCGATTAGTACGCTACTAGTCAGTTTCCATACATTGCTTGTGCTTGTGTACGGTGAATGATTAAATGAAGGAAAGTTGAAGGTATATGTTTGTTGAATGATGGATTATCAGGTAGTCTGGTTGCTCAGGCGGTGGTACTAGGTAGAGCGGAATGCTACCGTCTTCTTAAATCGAGCTTCCTATCACCATTATGTTTAAATCGAAATGTATTTATTACTTGACATGGCGACACATGACTCTAGTGAACTTCATAATTTTTCATATTTCATTGAAATCAGTGTGTTTTAGTTTTATCAACTACTCTATTGCGGTAATTTGCATTACTTTCGCTTTGATACGGTAGTTTGAGCGTTAAATCTTCATATTCCCAAAATTGTATCGAAATTGTTAAAAAAATAGGTTTTCTAAAATCAAACTCCATATACGGTGTTTACCCATATGACTTCCAATCTAACATATTTTTTTTTCCTCTTTTTTGTAGATATGTGAATTTTTTAATTTTTTTAATAAAAATAGCTTTAGCCGAGTTTTAAGGAATACAATTTTTGTATTGTTAAAGCAACAAAATTCCTGCAAAACATCTTGTATGATATATGTTGTTCCTTGATACATGTATCTCTCTGTTACTGTTTTGATAAGGTTTATACTTCTTTGATTGATATTTTCCCAACAATAATTGTTTAAATACCCTTTTCACGTTACGTATTAAATTTATAAATAGTAAGTTAGTGTGTAATGAAATTTTATAATCGGTCACTATTTTTTTTTTCTTTTCATCTAACGGTACAAACACTTTTTATTTTTGCACATTTGTGTAAGTTGTAAAACAAAGTTGATCAAAAATATGTCTTCTCTGGAAGCGTTTTATGTTTAAAACTGATTTTAAAAGGTATCTGAAACACTTATAAATCTTATAAAATACATCCGCCTTATCTAGAAATTAATAATTTTATAAATTGTACTTTTATTTTTATATGTTATGGAAAAGCTAATTAGGTTCTTAAGAAAGGTAGTTTTAAATTTATTAAAAAAGAAGGTTTATTAGTATTTATTTAATGATATTACATAAACATTAGAAAAAATGTATGGAAATTCTAGGAAATAACTATTAAGTCGAAAATTATTTCTAGCAATTCTTTTTCATAGTTTTAAACACTTTTACAGGTAAATATATTTTGTCCAAATACAATGTCCAAAAATACATTTTAATTCGCATAAAGTTTAAGAGCAGCTGTGTTATTCATTATTTTCTTTCTTGATTTGTTTCTACTCGAGCTACTCTCGTTACGTTTGACAGCATTTATTTAAAGTAAAACAATTAAATTTACCTTCAAGTTGTCTTCTTGCAACACATTACACTTTCATTCGAACATTTCTTCTTAAATATATTTATACGAACATTTACGAGTCTATAAAGTGTAATACGCCATTAAATAGAACGAGTAGCCTGTTAACATGAAACGTTTTCAATGACAATTGTTAACCAATTTATGAAGTTTCTTTGAATTTATTTTAATTAATTTGTACCTTTCATCAATTTATGCATGGACCACCAAGATTTCATTACCGTTAACAGTATTTTAATCACTTCCTTTTATATAATATAATATCTTAGGTTGAAATATATATAAAAGGAACTTTTGTTTGCAATTGTGCAATGTATTTATTTAAATTTATTAATTTGACTACACATTTTAATCTGCAGTTCATAAAATATATACAATGTAATAATATAATTTGTATTAAAATCACTGTATTTTCAGAAATATGATTATAAATGCTTTGATAGTTAAATGTTGTAAATTTAACAATTTGTGATATTATTCGTGTGTTTTAATTTAATCGATATTGTCAATTTAAAATAAGGTTGTTTTTCCTATTTATAAAATTTATTTTGTTAACCTTAAACCAATTATTTAATTTAGGGTACGTTTAATTTTCTTAATCTTAAATTAAAGTGATAATTTTTTATTCATAATACACGAATATTAAAAAAAAAAAAAACCACGAATATATATTTTGGCTTCCACGACAATTTTTTCTTTGTCACTGGTTTTCCATTTTTCAACTCTTAACGTAATCTCGAAAAGTTTAAAGACATTGCACAAAAAAACATTTTCATACAGAAATTGAGAGTAAGTTTTAAAGAGAAGTAATAGAATAGACTTGGATCAGACACAAACTAATGGCTAATGATTATTGTTTTATGAAGATTTATGTAAGGGGTTGAAGGGTAAACAAGACTATACTTGAGTACCCTATAAAAGAGGAACCGATGGTACTACGAAAGACGAAAAATAAATAATTTTCTATGCAAACAGAAAGTCAAATCTTCAAATACTTAGATTGAAAATACTCCAGAAAATTGTGCAAAATGCTAAATAATCAGAAACGTGAGTATGGAACAAGAACATAATTGAAATAATATATTATATGATGATAGACAAAAATATGTTGTAAGAGCAAGGCGAAATCTTCAATAAAGGGATAAATATTTTTAGGAAAATTTCTAGAGAAAGGTGAAAAGGAAGAGAGGTTTAAAAATTTAAGTAAAGAAACGTTTACGATTTAGGACTACATACACAATAAAATAAATCTCCAGGAAATTACAAAAAATCTTCAGAATTATTGAGAAAGAATTGTATTGTGAATACGGAATCAGAGATTATTATTGCAGTTGAAAGCAGAAGCAATTCCAGTGGATTGCCAATTTACAAAAAAAAAAAAAAAAAAAGTGATAAACATATTTTTAGAATTAGAGAAGCATTACGTTACTGAATGAATTGTATAAAGTATTAACATATTTTACATTCGGTAAACACTTGAGAAATTCCATTAATATAATATTGTTTTGTATAACGTATTCATCCCTTCAAATAATCGTTTCCTAGTGAAAGGGGAAAGGTTTCCACGAAGTGTTCAGAAATTGACAAGATTTTCTGTGTTAACAATAGAAGGATCAAAAGCCCATATTTTGATACAGGGAAAATTGACAGATTAGCTTAAGTTAGAGAATGATGTGAAACAATGTTATGAAGTGTCTTGGGAGCGGCTTTGATAACAAGGCTTTGTATGCAGGAAAATAAAACAGATAATATACAGACAATATTGTCGTTGTAAGTAAACTAGTTACTGATAACTTAAAGTAGTACTTTAAAATTGTTAATATGTTATTGAATAAACACATAAAATAAAAGTTTCAGGTGTATAAATTTGGTCATACTTTTAACTTGTGTATACACTTCTAAATACATAACTGTGAAGTGTTTTCAGTGCATCGTAAAAAAATTCTTTTAGACAGTATGTTTAAGATGAACTAGGGAAATGTAATAAGTATAATATGCCTAAGAAATTAAGAAATGGAAAATATTTTGTATTTTTGGTTTGATTTATTTACTCAAGCAATAAATTTAATATTAACAACTAATATTTAAAACAAATTCAACATTTGATTTTGACTGATCTTTACTTCTCATGTCACGTTGTTATCAACATGCTGTACGGCTGTTGTTGTCTCCATGTAAGAGCTATATGCCTACAAAAATTAAAATAAGGACCTCTTGAGATCCTATTTAAATAATTTGTGAAAATTCTAAAATGCATACAGGTTTAAAATAATTGTTTGTTGGTATCTTTTAAATAATTAAAATTACAAAACATTACATTAGATACAAATTTCATGATTTTAATGCTGTACTAGTGATACAAATTTCAAATATGTAAAATGAAAAATAACAAAGTAATAATACAAATTGATAATTCCAATCCTGAGTCCTTCTAAGAAAATTTAATGTTAACATAGTACGAGGATGAGTATGGCCGATTTGAATTACCAATACGACTTCTTATCAGTTTGTATATGTACATCTTTTTGGTCTACTAAAGCCTAATCACCGAAACAAGAGAAGGAAGTTGTTTAATAAAACATAAGGGTTGCTTTTCGAGATAGGGCTAGATCATTACCATTATGGTATTTGAGACATACTCATTGCTCTCGTAAATCATCACATTATATATAACCTTGAAAAAAGAGGAAGGATTTACTCAAACTTAAAGCAACTGACATCTTTCAAGCAAGTACGATCTGCAAGTAAACTCAAATATTAAAAAAAGATTACTGTATATTAATAGATATTATAAAATGTTAAAACATTACACAAAGCTACTAATTTTGTATGCTCCGTATTAGTGATACTACATGAAGTTCCAAGTTTTTAAATTGGCTAGAATTGTTTTGTTTGATAAGATTATCTTCCTTAGTTTATAATTTGTCAAAATTTAATATCATGCAAACACGAAATTTAATTTATTTTTAAATGTTTATTTATTTACTACTTCTTTATTTCAATTGTCAAATTAAAAAACATAAAAATTAGCACATATTAACTAGGATAATTCAATCTCATTATGTGTACAATCACGTAGATGAAACGAAACAGAAATATTTGGAAATGCTTAACCGTCTATAAATAGTCACCATAACAATAGCAAGAGAACATTCGGTGTTACGCTTTAGTTGTTTATGTTTCCAGTTATATTTCTAAAGTAATTAAAGGCGCTTTGCGGGATTATTAGTCAAAACACTTTTATTTTGATTTTGTTTGAAAGTTATTCATCTTGTTTATATACTTATCTTTTTCGCATGAATACACAAAAACTTATTTATCAAGGGGCTTAAAGGTAGTGCATTGAAGTTAAAGAGGCTGAAGTTTAATTGAAGAATTACTAATGCTGCCATATTCTCTATTAGAAATGTATAAAAAAAAATAATTAAATTCTCGAAATGCTGGCCATGCAATGTTTCGTTTATGTACACTTCGTTATTATCCTGTTGTGAAAAACTTAAGTATCATCAGATGGCCTTTTACATCAGTGACCCCACAAAAAATTCCAAAGTAGTTAGGTTTGGTGATCTTGGTAGCCAGTCAATTGATTCCCCTCTCCCAATCCTTGATTTGTATAATGTTCATTTAACTGTTGTCGGAAGGGTAATGAGGAGGGGCTAAAATTTTATTTCAAATGTCAAGTTCGTTTTGTTGGTTTTCCATGGTTTCTATGATGAAAGGTCCAATATAATTAATTTTCCAATATTCAGGTGTGATATCCCATTCAAATTTCTCTCAATAAATGACCCGATAATAGTTCCTCCCAAAATTTTCGTCCAAACATTGATTTTTCCAGGGCGTTGGGATGGACCCTCAGTAAAAAATTAGAGTTTCATCTTTCCAATAACAGCAGTTATATTTATTAACAAAGCAACATTCGTCACTAAAACAACTATTTTTTAGGACATTTAAGGTTAAACGTGATAAGATTGCTCATTTGTTCACAAATCTTCGCTGAGTTCCTGGCAATTCCTTCTCACTCTGTGTTGAATGCGTCAATGGTTGGTTCTTCTTGCACATTGATTTTCTGATCCATAGTCGAAAATTATATCAACTCTCTCTTGTAAGAGTGTAAACCATTTTTAGGGTACAACAACACAACGTCCATAAAACAGTTTAGGAAACCGCAAATGACAAATGTTTCCCCACCAATCTAATTGTAGTCTAGGTAGTAAAAAAGAAAGTTGATCTGCTTAAAATTAATAGTAATAGAGCAATAAAATTTATTTTTCTGCTTATCAAACTTTCACGTTAGTTCCAAATGAAAATGAGATAATTTATACTTCTCATTATCGTTATTTACAATATCTAATTACATAGTATTACATTATTGGTCATTATGTATTAATCTGTCAACCTACCTGAATATTTGTTTATTCCAATTTACTGGTAAGCTTAGGGCTATTTACGATTGGTCATGAGCTATATGTCCCATTCATAAATTTTGAGTGTTAAATTGACGATTTTCAACAATATTAAATGTTTAGCTTGACTTATGAGAAAAATTATACAGTATAAGAAACACACAGAACACAATTCTCATAAAAAATACGCCTAAGTATCAGACGCGTTTCAACGACAAGGTCGTCCTCTTCAGTGATACACCAGCTACACCAATCAAACCACAACTGAATCCAACGTTGCGCCGAACCCCATATTTATACAAACTGAAGGGGGCGTAGCTTATTATTTTCTACTGCCAAGGCGATAGTACGCGCCACGTGTCAATTTAACTATTTAAGATTTAACATATAGCTGATACAAAATAATCGAACTAACCCTACATTTAACATTATACATTACATTTTACATTAAAATAGAAATTTGTATAGGCCCTAGTTCATTATTTACAATTATGTACTGGTACTTATTAATATAAAAAGTCTATATATTTATACAAACTCAAGGGGGCCGTGGCTTATTATTTTACACTGTCAAGGCAATAGTACGCGTCTCGTGTTAGTTTAACTACCTAAGATTTAACATACAGCTAAAACAAGATAATCGAACCAACCCAACATTTAACATTATATATTATATTTTTTTTTACATTAATATAGAATTTTGTATAGGTCCTGGTTCATAGGCACCAAAACGTAATTGTAAATACTGAACCAGGACCTATACAAAATTCTATATAACGTAAAATGTAATGTATAATGTTAAATGTAGGGTTAGTTCGATTATTTTGTATCAGCTATATGTTAAATCCTTGTCGTTGAAACCCGTCTGATACTTAGGCGTATTTTTTATAAGAATTGTGTTCTGTGCGTTCGTTATACTGTATGATTTTCAACAAACTTTGTAGTTTACATTTTGTTTTGTTTTTTATTCAAAATAACGGTAAAATTGCATTAATATACATAATTGGCAATATTCTAAAATAATTTAAGAAGGCTTCTTCATTTCACACTACCTTTTAATTGCGATTCTAAAATTCTGAAAAAATGAATATAAAAACATTTTTGAGTGTAGCGAGCGGATCGGATAGGTTTCAGTTGTCTTCTTACAAAAACTCTAAATTTTTATGATCTTTAATTGAGGTGTCACAAGCTACAGGTTGCCATGACGAATTTTGAAATGTTTGTTTAGTGAGGAAGGTTGCCTCTTTTTAAAGATATTTTAAAATTGGTTTCACCTATGAATAGTAAATAAATTATTAACACAATCAGAATCTTTGGAAATTGTATGGATTTTCAGTAAATGTGGCAAAAGTTTTTAAATGAACACTGTAGATATATATTATTTATTTATGCACGTATTTATATATAAAAACTCATATATATAAATCCCTATTCCCCGAAAAAATATTGTTTACTAAAATTCTCCAGTAGTTTTTGGAATGATGTTTGTCTGCCATCTCTGAGCTTAACCACAGCTCAATCTATTTTTTTTTTAAAGTGGGGATATTTTAGGCATATCTGAGGTTCGTCTTCTTCTTTTTCTTGATATTTGAAAATGATAGTTACTATATGGGAAAAAAAACTCAAAATTATGATTTTCTCTAAATCGACTCTAACGATTTTCATCAAATTTTGTTAGTATGTAGCCTCTAAAACTCCCCTCCCTCCAAAAAAAAAATAAGGGTCGCCCACTCTCCAAAAATACCAAATAGCGATTTAATCGACTAAAAAATCTTCACGAGCTGTCGTAAAATAGGCTGTACTGATTTAATTAAAACTTCGGTGAAATGTGAATCTCCAGTGTGACAGTGGGAATCGAAGGTAAAACAAAATTACGGTTCAGGAATATTTGGCAAAGAAAGACGGTTACAAATTACTGTTACTTTTAAAAACTCGAATACGAACAAATACCATTTACACTTATGACGAGTTATGGTATAGGCAATATAAGCTTATGATCAGTTTAATTATCTTCTTTTTCTTTAAAAAGTTAATGAAGGAGGGCCTTTCTAATCAACTAAGCGTCCATAAGAAATACATGAGCAAACGCTCAATGAAAAAAAAAAATGTATTCTCCCATGTAAGTAAAATCCAGATGTTTTCGAGTGAGGTGGCACTGAGTATTGTTTTAGTTTTGTCGTTGAGTGTGTGACAAAGTTAATGGAATGTTTTTACATCAATATTTTTAATAGTTTATCAAAAGTTATCGTCTGAGTATACGAAATTTGAAGATGTCTACCTAATCAGATTCTTGTGAATAAATTAATGATTAGGTAATTTTAAGTTTAATTAAAATGAGTGTAGCATTCAAAAACACATTCGTAAATATACATTCAACTTGCTTAGCCTTGACAGATGCTGGCACCTGGCGGCCCTCTCCAAAACCAAGCATCGCCTGACACCTGAATACAAAGTACAATTCGCCGGTCAAGCTAGCTTCCCTACTACCCGTCCACAGTCTAGATGTGATAACAACATGGTCTACATTCTGCATTACTCCGTTAACAAAAGTTCTTTCTTTCTCAAATTTTACAAGTCTTATACTACATCATGCTAATTTACAGTTTGTGCGCTTTAGTTTAAACAATCTCGTTCTAAAATGTAAAATAAATCATCATTTTTCTCGGTACAAGCTCACGTGAACTGCGACAGGATTAACCAGGTACTTCAACCTTACAGATTTTGTCATATTATAAATTTTGTTAATTTTTTAAAATAATTTGTTAAATATCATGTATTCTTTAAAATATGTATTTCATGTTTTATTTAATATTCTATTTTCTTTTGAAACTAAATGATTATAAAAAATTTTCTTTTCTTAAAACATCATTTACAAAACCTTGTAAAGGCACATTTTAAGTTTTGAACAATTTTGTGAAATAAGTGCAAACTAAAGTTGAACTTTGAATGATCAGCATATCTTATTGAACATGTCAAATATAAAACAATTAGAGAAATTTCTTCTAAATCAGAAAATTTCGTTTTATAGACTTTTGAAGAATCTTACAAGTCTTATACAAGCTTTCTTTTAAACAAAACTATATATATATAAATAAATTTATAATCATCTAAGAAGCCTTTAATTACAATCTTAACGAATTTCTGTGATGCAATTAATTTACTTTAATTTTGACAAATAACCAGATATTTTCTTCAATAAAGAACATTAATGCTACAACATGTCTGATTTTGCACAGACGTTTAAAAAAAAAACGTGTTTTTTGTTTGCCATAGCTAATATGCTGGTAGAAGAAATAGGAGAAATAGAGAAATTCTTGTCTCACATTGCGCAAACCAGCGAAACATCCTAACAAGTTTCGTCCTGTTGGCAAAACACGTTTTTTGTATAACATAACTTCAGATTTTCAAGTGCATAAAAGTGATGTCCCTTTTTACAGCTGACTTTACAGAACTTTAACTAACTCATATTGTATATGTGCCTAAATTTACTTCCGCAAATATGTGTTCCTTAAAACTATTTTCTAGATGTAGACTTGTGTAATTATTTATAAATTATATAACAATTTCTTGGGTGGAGCCTGCATGCAATTTTCGGTCCTAACAACCTCCAAGAGGTTAGTTTCTAAATTAAAATAATTGACGTCAATTAACAAAATTTCAAACTTCTAAATTCTTTTCTTTTTTTTAAATATATAAATTTATTGGCCAATATAGTTTTTAAGAAATTTTCAAACCAATTATATTATGTAACTTTAGTTTAGTGATAAACATCTTAACTATAGATATGATCTTTTTTGAACTTAAAATATCAAGCTCGTTTATATTTTGTTAAATTCTGTAACTGTTTAAAAAGAAACTATCATCTTATAAACTAAAAAGGGGGGGGATAAGTTTTTTGAATCTTCTGATTAATTTTTTTTTAATTATTATACTTTTACATTAAGGGCGTATAATTCTTTTTTTGATTAATTATAATTCTGTGAATTATTAAGCTGTGCTCATTGTTTTTTTTTATTGTTAAATTTTTGTAACTATAAATATATATATATACTAAAAGGGGGGATAAATTTTTAGAATCTGTTGATTAATTTTTTTTTTTCTAAATTATTATATGTTACAATTAAGGGCTTATAACTTTTACAATTTATGATCTTGTTAATCATAAGTTTTTTTTTACTGATGATTTGTGTCAGGATGTCTTTTGTTGTAAATGACAAAGTCTGAACCGTCGAAATTTCTTTCTGTTTTCAATAAACTTGAGCCTTGTTAATTATTAAACTTGTCTTTGTCTTTTTTTATCTTTCTTTTCAAACATTGTTACCATTTTGGTTCCGCCTTTATTAAATTTAAGTCCCCTGGTAACATGTTTCTGGTAGCAGAGCGTGGTTAATTTTAAATTTTGGAACCCTAGTTAATTTTCAAAATTTTGCATTGGAACTATCTAAATTTAAATTCAAAATTTTCTTTGTTAAACAAGGCTCATTTTTATGTTTTGCAGCTTTTTCAAATACTGCACAACTGTTGCTGATGAAATTTTTTTATTTAGTTTAAATATTTAAATCTCTATAAATCTATAGTCTCTTTTTTATTATTTATTTATTTTATAAACACTTACACAAAAACTTCTAAACCAATTTCGATAAAATTTTTTTTTATTATTATTTTGTCTGCTTAAATATTTTTTTTTTATATATATATATTTACATACACTGCACACTAGTCATTCACTGAATTTGATCCAGACAGCGGGCTCATTCGGGAATCCAAAAAAAATTTAAATAAATAATAAAATCCAAAAATAGTTAAAAACAAAAAAAAAAACAAAAAAAAAAATTCAAAAATTTCCTTCAAAATTTTCTCGAGTTTTCTTTCGCTTGTCTGTATCAATTCATACTTACACACACACATATATACACAACAACTACACTACATATAATTCTTGAGTCTTTCTCTGGCTCTTTCTTTTTTTTGCATCATCTTAAAAGAAATTTTTTTATTTAAATTACTTGGTTTATTTTTTTTTAATAATTATCAGCAACGGTTAAGATGGCAGTGGATTTGCTGCGATTAGTGGACTCGTTAAAGAATACCGAGCTTGCTTTTGAGGTAGTAGCTAGAGGTGGTGAAAAAGACATTGTAGCTAAAATGCGAACCTCTCTTAGGTCCCTTCTGCAGAACAGCGTCGAGCCCGAAATGGGAAACTTCACCGAAGACATCCTCTTGCAACAGATAGCGTTAGCCCGGAACTCCTTGTTTGTCTTGCAAGACGACCTGGAGAACCTCGATTCCGAAAGAGGAATCAAAATGATTCGTGTTCGTGCGCGCATAAACGTCTTCGGAAGACGGCTAGAGTTCCTAAATCGGGTGCATACTGAACAACTAAAAGTAGCAGACAACAATGTGCCACGGGATCTGGCCGAACTACATAACAATTTCGCTACGCTCAAAGAAAAATTTAAAGCCTTTGAGCAAACCGTTGCTCCTCTAAAACTAAACGTAAGCATCCCGCTAACGCCCTCTGGGGGAACCACTAAAGCCAGCTCTGCAGAGCCATCTCGGTCTAATGGGCCAAATCTCCTTGCGGACACGCCGCAGGCTGACGCTCAGCAGACCACACCTAGCAGTTCGAAAGGCTGTCAATACATTTCCTTATACGGAAAATTAAGTCATCCTGCCGAACAAATAATTAAGACAATTCCTCAGACAGATGGGTTCGACCTTGACAAATTATTAAATTTTTTTAAAATTTCTTTAAAAATAGTCAAAACTTACCCGGACGTAGCTTTAAACATTAATAATGTTCTGATGCCCTATGCTCAGGGCCCTTTAAATTCATGTCTGATTAGACATCAGACATTTAAGACTTTTCACAAAGAGGCCTTAAGTCTCTTCATACCTTCGAAAAGGTTGGCTTCTCTAGTGCAGGAGTTATTTTATAGGCCCCAGAAGACTAACGAGGCGGTGCACATTTTTGTTAATCAAATTAAAGAGGCTGCAGAAACTTTAAATTTAGATAAGTCCGAATTGGAGGTCACGGACGTCATTCTGGAGGGACTGTCTCCGGAAGTCCGCAACTGCCTAGTCTTTGTTGCCAAACCTAAAAACTTTGCAGACTTAGATAGACTCTGCGCACATGTCAACAATGTAATGTATACTGACAGGCAAAGGGCTCCATTAAAGAGACCCGAAGTTACAAGTCCTGAGTTTAGACCTACGAGACCCGTGGTCTGTTACAGTTGCGGACAGCCGGGACATAGAAGCCCGGAATGTCGGAACCGGCCTCCAACAAGGCAATATCCTCCAAAAAAACGGAGGCAGGTTTGGAGTCTAGTTGGTAGCTCCAGGCCAGCCTCCCGTTCAAAAACCAACCACTTCGGATTTAAACATAACCTGAAACCACATTTCTTTAATAAACCATCTTTTCAAAATTTAAACTCAATGTCCTATCAAAGAAGAAACAATTTCGGCAATAGAATTCAAAATTACTTTACTCCCATTTGTTATAATTGTGGCATACCCGGTCATTATATCTGGGGTTGTAAATTCTTCTCTCTACGGAATAGGCCTAGGCAAACCTATTCCAGCTCTAAGCTTTCCAACTGCAAACTTCAAAAAAAAAACAATATCTCTCTTAAATCTAGGGGTCTGAACGATCAGTTTTTGCCTTTGGTGGAAGTAGCTTTTGGGCAAATTAAAGTTAAGGCTCTGCTGGACTCCGGTTCAGTAAGATGCGTCATTTCTAAAGCCCTTTTTAAGAAATTAAAAAACACCAAGGCATTTAAATCCATAACCAGGGTGAAGGCTGATTGTGTCACGGCTTCTGGAAAAAGGTTGCCCATTTCCTACTCTTGTCGTCTTCATCTTAAAATGGAACATTGTAGTTGGAATGTGGATTTTCTGGTGGCGCATAAGTTGTCGTGTCCTCTGATCCTCGGATCAGATTTCATATCTAAAACGGGACTGGTACTTGATCTTTCTGCAAAAAACTTCTATTTCAAATTTTCAAGGTCTCTTGTTTTTCCTCTATGTAATTTTAGTAATTCTGCGTATAAACCTATAGTGTCCACAACATCTGAATCTACTGCTCCTGATCCTTTAGGTCATCTTCAAAAGAACGATAAAAACACCATTCAAAAAATAATTAATGATTTTCCTCAGGTACTCACAAAAAGGTTAGGTTTAACACATCTAGTTGAATACGATATTCAACTGAAGGACAACACTCCGGTCAAGTGTTCTCCATACCAATTGGCACCTCCCAAAATGGAATACCTCCGCGAACACATCAACGAATTGTTAGATTCAGGAGTAGTAGAACCCAGCCGGTCGGCATATGCATCCCCTGTTTTTCTGGTTCAACACCCCGAAAAGAAAACAAGGATGGTGATTGATTATCGGAGGCTCAATCAAAACATCGTCGTCGAAGCGGTGCCGCTACCTAACTTACATCAAAGTTTTAACTGGTTTGTCGGTGCCAAATATTTCACAGTTTTCGATCTTAATTCAGCTTATCATCAAATCCCTTTGTCTCAAAAGTCCAAACAAATTACCAGCTTTTGTACTCCTTGGATGCTTTATCAGTTTACTCGAGTCCCTTTTGGACTCTGTACTGGTGCCCAAGTGCTTACCAGACTCTTGGATCAGGTCTTCCATGACATCAAATTCAAATTCATTTTTAATTATCTGGATGACCTAGTCATCTACTCCAAAACTTGGGAAGAGCATCAAAAACATCTTCGGGAAGTCCTTACTCGTTTGCGGCGGGCTGGCCTGACTGTTAACCCAGATAAGGTCCGTTTCGCTGTGAATGAGATAAGCTTTTTAGGACACCTAGTTTCTTCTCGTGGCGTGCAAATCGACCCATCTAGAACAAAGGCAATTAGAAATTTTCCGCAACCCAAGAACCCTAAGGCCGTTTCCAGATTTATTGGAATGGTCAACTTCTTTGCTAAATTCATTCCAAATTTCGCGGAGCACGCTGCGCCTCTAAATCTGCTTCGGAGGAAGGGCCAAAAATTCTCTTGGCAAGCTGAACAAGAGAAAGCTTTTAAACATCTTCGGGAGGCAATAACACAGCCTCCGGTTCTCCGGATGGCCGATTTCGCTAAACCATTCATCCTGCAAACGGATGCGAGCTCGGTGGCCCTTGGAGCAGTTCTACTCCAAGAAATTGACGGCTCACGCCAGCCCATAGCGTACGCTTCACGTACTTTAACACCTGCAGAAAGAAAAGCCTCATCTGCATATGAAGCCGAATGCCTAGCAGTAGTTTTTGGAGTAGAGAAATTTAGGCAATATCTAGAACATCGGGAATTCCTATTAGAAACCGACAACCAAGCCCTTTCTTGGCTTTTAGCACGTCCTCGTCAACTTGGTAAATTAGGCCGATGGATTGCCAAGTTGACTTCATTGAAATTTAAGGTAGCGCACATAAGAGGAACTCAGAACATCATAGCAGACTCCCTCTCGCGCATGTTTGAACCGGAAAATTTCAACGAAGAAAATGTCACCTTTTCGTGTACCAGTCTCCTCACAAATTTTCCTCTAGCTTTTCATGACATCCAGACTCATCAAAAGGCCGATCCTATTTTGAAAAATATCATTGCCGACCTCGAACAGAACATCTCTTCGGAGAAGTACTGTTTAAGTAAAGGTGTACTTTGCCTGAAAAATCATCTGGAAAAGCCCACCAGAATTTATTTACCTCAGTCTTTAGTCGACCTGGTGATTAATTATCATCACGACTCCGTTGTGGGTGGTCATCTTGGAGTACTTAAAACTTTGTTTAAGGTAAAGGAGAATTTTTATTGGCCAACTTTAAAACAGGATGTCACTTCTAAAGTGCGAGCTTGTTCGGTGTGTGCTGTAAGCAAACCTGCTCACAACTCCAGATTAGGATACCTTGCCTCAACGGTTCCCAATCGTCCCATGGAAAAATTACATATCGACTACGTCGGACAGCTTCCTAGGACAAAACAGGGCTACAACATGATACTGGTCGCAGTTGACCAGTTCTCAAAATTCACCTGGCTCATGCCTGTCAGAGATGCAACTTCCCACAGTACAATTAAGGCCTTAAGCCAAAACATTTTTCAAAATTTCGGTTTTCCAAAGATAATAATCTCTGACAATGCACAATGTTTTGTATCACATGTCTTCCGCAACTTTTGTTTTTCTCGCGGTATTAAGCATGCAACTTTATCTCCTTATCACCCCCAACCTAATAATGCGGAAAGACTTAACCGAAACCTTAAAGCAGCCCTTATCGCCTATCACTCCAAAAATCAATCCTCTTGGGACGACTCCCTTTGCTGGCTTCAGCTGGCTTTCAATTTCGCACATCATGAGACTCTTAAAGCAACACCTTTTAGCATTCTTTTTAATTTTCTCCCCAATACACCACTGAGTCTCAGCTGGAACATACACGATCTCCTTCCAAAACCTAATACTAATCCATCACAAGTTTGGCGCCAGGCCAAAGACAATATAATGAAAGCGCACCAAAAGGCCGAAAAGACCTATAACAAATTCAGGAAGCCTCATCTGTATAAGATCAACGATCTTGTCTGGTGTAAAACACACCCTCTTAGCTCTGCCATAGACAAGCGAGCTGCTAAATTGATGCCTCGATGGTCAGGTCCCTTCCGGATCATCGATTTTCTTACTCCAGTTACCGTTGCGCTTTCTTTCGCCAATTCACCTCGTTTTATTAAAAAAGCACACGTCGAGCAACTCAAACCTCATCATATAAATTAAATATTAACAAATTTCTAGAACCTTCTCCTTTACGATTTAATTTTCTATCTGATCTTTCTTGGCCCGCACAAATTGTCATCTGGTAGTCTTCTTTCTGTGCACTGCAGAACATAATAAAATACGGAACCAAGCCGTATTTCCTCTAAGCCAAATGCACATCTGTATGTTTGGGCATCGGTGGGCTGAGCTCTCCTAGAGCCCCTCCGTGCCGTAATCAGTATAGATGGTTGCAGGCGAAGAGATATTGATTTTTCCTTATCCAGTGATATATCTCACTGTTCCCCGGACTTGACGCTTTTCAACCCATAGTCTGATCAACTATGAGGTTCCAATTTACGGCAATGGCCGCTACATGTACCTGACATGTTTCCCTATCTAGACATATCTTAACATCGAGCACTCCGCGGGTGTAATCGATGCGACGAGAATATAGAGAGCGTCATGAACTCTTCTATTTCTTCGTCACCATAACGTCTTCGGACGAGGACATAGTGAGTCCATCTTCTTAATAGTTAAGTTTGGTGTATTTGTTCTTTGTTGTTTATCTTGGTGAAGGTATACTGACCGGTTCTGTCGAACTACATATAGTTAATGTGGCACTCGCTATGCATGTTAGTCTTAGTTTGTTTTTTTTGTTTATCTCGAGGTCTAAAACACCTGTCTGAGAGGAAATTCTTTTTACCCCTTCACGCACACTCTCTCTCTCCTTTTTCAAAATTTTGCGGGAGGCCCTTCTGGCCCCTTCTCTATTCCACTCTAACGCCGTCTTTCGGGGGGGGAGAGCTGTAGCATTCAAAAACACATTCGTAAATATACATTCAACTTGCTTAGCCTTGACAGATGCTGGCACCTGGCGGCCCTCTCCAAAACCAAGCATCGCCTGACACCTGAATACAAAGTACAATTCGCCGGTCAAGCTAGCTTCCCTACTACCCGTCCACAGTCTAGATGTGATAACAACATGGTCTACATTCTGCATTACTCCGTTAACAAAAGTTCTTTCTTTCTCAAATTTTACAAGTCTTATACTACATCATGCTAATTTACAGTTTGTGCGCTTTAGTTTAAACAATCTCGTTCTAAAATGTAAAATAAATCATCATTTTTCTCGGTACAAGCTCACGTGAACTGCGACAGGATTAACCAGGTACTTCAACCTTACAGATTTTGTCATATTATAAATTTTGTTAATTTTTTAAAATAATTTGTTAAATATCATGTATTCTTTAAAATATGTATTTCATGTTTTATTTAATATTCTATTTTCTTTTGAAACTAAATGATTATAAAAAATTTTCTTTTCTTAAAACATCATTTACAAAACCTTGTAAAGGCACATTTTAAGTTTTGAACAATTTTGTGAAATAAGTGCAAACTAAAGTTGAACTTTGAATGATCAGCATATCTTATTGAACATGTCAAATATAAAACAATTAGAGAAATTTCTTCTAAATCAGAAAATTTCGTTTTATAGACTTTTGAAGAATCTTACAAGTCTTATACAAGCTTTCTTTTAAACAAAACTATATATATATAAATAAATTTATAATCATCTAAGAAGCCTTTAATTACAATCTTAACGAATTTCTGTGATGCAATTAATTTACTTTAATTTTGACAAATAACCAGATATTTTCTTCAATAAAGAACATTAATGCTACAACATGTCTGATTTTGCACAGACGTTTAAAAAAAAAACGTGTTTTTTGTTTGCCATAGCTAATATGCTGGTAGAAGAAATAGGAGAAATAGAGAAATTCTTGTCTCACATTGCGCAAACCAGCGAAACATCCTAACAAGTTTCGTCCTGTTGGCAAAACACGTTTTTTGTATAACATAACTTCAGATTTTCAAGTGCATAAAAGTGATGTCCCTTTTTACAGCTGACTTTACAGAACTTTAACTAACTCATATTGTATATGTGCCTAAATTTACTTCCGCAAATATGTGTTCCTTAAAACTATTTTCTAGATGTAGACTTGTGTAATTATTTATAAATTATATAACAATTTCTTGGGTGGAGCCTGCATGCAATTTTCGGTCCTAACAACCTCCAAGAGGTTAGTTTCTAAATTAAAATAATTGACGTCAATTAACAAAATTTCAAACTTCTAAATTCTTTTCTTTTTTTTAAATATATAAATTTATTGGCCAATATAGTTTTTAAGAAATTTTCAAACCAATTATATTATGTAACTTTAGTTTAGTGATAAACATCTTAACTATAGATATGATCTTTTTTGAACTTAAAATATCAAGCTCGTTTATATTTTGTTAAATTCTGTAACTGTTTAAAAAGAAACTATCATCTTATAAACTAAAAAGGGGGGGGATAAGTTTTTTGAATCTTCTGATTAATTTTTTTTTAATTATTATACTTTTACATTAAGGGCGTATAATTCTTTTTTTGATTAATTATAATTCTGTGAATTATTAAGCTGTGCTCATTGTTTTTTTTTATTGTTAAATTTTTGTAACTATAAATATATATATATACTAAAAGGGGGGATAAATTTTTAGAATCTGTTGATTAATTTTTTTTTTTCTAAATTATTATATGTTACAATTAAGGGCTTATAACTTTTACAATTTATGATCTTGTTAATCATAAGTTTTTTTTTACTGATGATTTGTGTCAGGATGTCTTTTGTTGTAAATGACAAAGTCTGAACCGTCGAAATTTCTTTCTGTTTTCAATAAACTTGAGCCTTGTTAATTATTAAACTTGTCTTTGTCTTTTTTTATCTTTCTTTTCAAACATTGTTACCATTTTGGTTCCGCCTTTATTAAATTTAAGTCCCCTGGTAACATGAGAATACTTTATTTAAATACAAGTTTGAAAATGCTATAATACAAGGGGGGTGTATTATGTCCTTCTATATAGAGAAGATAAATGTGAATGATGAGTATGTAAAATGTGTATACATGACACTAAAGTAAACGTGAAAGCACCTAAATCAACAAAAATAAAGATTCTTGCGCACTATCAGTCACGTCAGCGAAGAGCCTACGATAAAGTAGTTCATTATTCAAAGAATACCATCAATCTTGGGTTGCGATTTTACAAAATACATTTTTATTTATTACTTGGTAGAAAGATTCATTTTCTGCAGATTGTACTTCATCAAAAGTTTGGTCCCTCGAGTTGTTCAGAATTAGTTTGCTTTATAAATATCTATTCCAAATAATATTATTTTATCCTAATGAAATTATTTATTATATAAAATCTTTAATGTTATCGTCAAACACTTTTAATCAAACATTTTATGAATATTTTAATTAAATAAGCTCTACAATCATTATAAAATGTATTCTGTTAACGCTAAATTTAGTCTTAATTCTTGGCGAAAATATTATTGGTTAGTTTTAAAAAACATACAATAAATATAAAAACAAAAAAAAGCATCCTTATACGCCAACAGAATACTTTGGTTTGTGAATATTTTTTGTGTAGTTAAATACATCAAACTTCACATATGAAATAAGTGAATCATGGTACAGAATAGGCTATTTATTAGATTTTATAATAACCGAACATTTTGAACAGAAAATTATAAATCAATCGGGAAGAGGCGAAGAAATATACTGGGGGGGGGGAACTATATATTATATAAACTAAAAATAATTGAAGCATCATATATAAAACTATTGGACAATCCAATCAGCCAAACTCTCATTAATAAAAACGTAAATAATAATTGAAAATAAAAATTTATCTACTTTAAACAAGGGTGAAATTTGTTCACTTAAAGCGCCAGTTGAAGGAAGGTTGTACACACCAATAAACCGATAGGTCAACACTACTTTGCCACTCAACCACTTTCGGTCAGTTGTTTGCCGTTCCTTGTCTAGTGGTGTTCTGATCACGTTTAGCCTCAGTTATTTTTACTGCTTAGGCTTGGATTCTTTACTTTTAGTTTCCAACATGAGTTGAACTATGTTGGTATTTTTTTTTTTTTTTTTTTTTTTTTTGATGTTTTAGGTTTATCACTTGATAATGGCTGTTGATTTGTACTTCGGAAAGGTCGTATACAAATAATTATAAACGTCCCATTAAACCATGGTATGTTGTTAAATGTCGAAGAAAAATAGAAATTCCTAACTCTTTTCACAACTTCAAAAAAACAGAATAAAAGTTAATAGAAGAATTGCGTCACATCAGAACAATACTGGTCATATCTTCAATTTCTTTTATTATTATTGTTATCTCGATTTATTAATAAATAGTATAGGACAAATATCATGTTATTAAGAGCGTAACAGGTTTGTTTTACGGTAGAAAAACATCGTATTTCGGTAAGCAATAATGGCAGAAATAACACCAGCTCCAGATATAAAATCTCTATTTCCACACGATATTACGTTTTCATATGTCTTTGTTTATCTCGTTCAACACAAGGAGGATGATTGTAGGTGTCAAAACAACTCTACTCCAATCCATCTACATATAAACAGCTTATACAATACATTACCGTCTTCCCACTGTCTATTCTAATAATACATGTTCCTGTGTTTATTGTGCGACATATCTTTACAGTTCACTGAGTATCGTAAATGATACAAAAATTATTTTAAATTAAATTATTTACTGATTGTACAATAGTTTAAATTATTATTTACGCCCCGTGCTAAACCTTATTTATAAAAAGTGACATTTAAACAAACCGCACTTAAATGTTGAGATGAATAAAAGTTCATAATATAAATTTAAACAAAATGAAATTACGGATAATTTTAATATAATAAATGTCAATTCACGTGTGTGACATCTCTGTTAGCGTAGTATTTTATAATTAATATTTGTAGCCTACAGAAACACCCTTTATAAATTAAAGACAAACAAATTTGTTTACAATAAAAACAAGAATTTACAAATGTTATTAATTAATTGATACTTGCCTGTACGGCCAATGTGGGGGGGGGATTCTAATTTACCTTACAATTTATTAAATATATTTAATTTTAAACATTGGCAAACTAACCGCTACTTTGGAGCTTTTTAATTTTATTTTTTTACAGTAGGAATTTATTTTTTTATATAATTATGCTTGGAATTAAATCATCTTTACAATGATATTATTTCCAACTGATGGTTAGGTTCGATAGCTTGCCACAACTGGGAGAGTTTCATGATACTCTGATCATTTCTGATCACTCTTCCCGAGCCCTAAGTGATATGTTATATACAATTATTATATATTACCAATTTGTAACTAATCAATACACGTTTAAACTATATTAATTTATGATTATATTAAATAACAAAAAAATCTATCAATTTTAAAAAAACTCTTGCAGCGATCACTGGTTTTAATTAATTTGTAACTGTTGAAAATAAATGTACATTTTTTACTTGTATTTTAATTGTCTATTTATGTCATTTCCAGGCCTACACCACCTTCACTAGGAGTGAAGATAAAATCAATGAACTTACATATTTGTAAAATTTCAAAATTTAAAATAGTATTGATGCTCGAAGAAACCAAATTTTAATCGTGTAGAATTTCCACTTCCTCTTTTAAATTTGAGTTTATTCATGCTTTACATTTAAAAGCTCATATTTTTACAAATTAAACGTTTGTGTATATTTTTTACTTCATGGGCTCAAAATCCATTTTTAAATTCAAAACTAAAAATATATTTTGACGATAATCACTGGTATTTTCGTATACTATGAATGGTAGGCTCTAGAGTAATTAATACTAACAAATATTAAAAAATATGAATTTTCTATGATTAAATGTAAGTTTTAAATTATAAAATCTAGTTTACAGTAAAGTGTAAATAGTAAAGATTCAACGCCGGTTTCTCAGTAATAGTTTTTTTTAGACCTTAAATTGGTTGCAGAAAATTTTTGGTTCATATTTTGTTGTTTACTTAAATGCAAAACCTGTTTTAAGTAATCAACACGTCTCGAGTATAAAAACTTACTCACCCCCATGATTTCCCCCCCCCCCCATTATCTTCTTTCACAACGTATGTTAATTTTTGGTCAAAGCCAAAGTCAACAATGCTACTAATTATAAACACAAAACTCATTACAGGAAAACTCAAACTGAATTTTCGGAATAGTTGTATTCAATTTTAGAAAGCATTTAAATTATTCACACAAATAAATAATGTAGCCTATACATACTAGACTATCACCACCCAAGCGTAATAAAAAAGTCATTTGAGTGTGTGATATTTTAAAAAGCTTTTTGTCAGTGATATATGTTAAGTTTTAGTGTTTACTGATTATCAATGAATACTCTGGAGGGACTCGCGTACAGTAAACCTCAACTACCTTGGGAGGATTATCACGTCCAGTTCTAGTTAGCATATTATATTGATCTTTGTAACTTGGTTGGTGGTTTTATTTGGTTAGCAAAGTACAGTCCAATCAAACAATTCATTCTATCAGTGAGCGAACTGTTTCATTGAATCCATTAAACCACATATTATACACTATGTTAACAATGTGTGCTATTAACAATAAATAAAGAATCTTATAAAATATAAATCTAGTTCTGAATTGACAAATTATGTAAGGCAAATATGTTGATATGAATTTATTTTAAACACCTACACTCCGTTAAAATAGATTAATCAAAGTCAATAATAATAATAATGTTTTAGATGACGGAATCATATCTATCACGATAGTTAACAACAATGCCGATAATCAATTCTCTTAAACGGTTCAAATCCGGAATATTCACAGGATAACGTATTTTTCACATAATTCTAAATGAAAGAATCGAATCGCTTTCGATCACAGCTTCTTGGAGTCCAAAGACAGGACCGGCTGTATCTGTGCGCCGAACATCAAGACTGAAATATAAAAAATAGCATTTATGAATCCTTGCACCTTGTTTTCAATTGGAGGAAACGAACATTTGTTACATTCCCAAAATAATATTTTCTTGTTGTTTATATTTGTGTTGGTAAAAATTGTAGCAATAAAGAATTAGAATTTGAATAATGTTTTATTATAAAGTCATCACACAATTGTACATTAATCCAAACATGCGTCTCTAAATCTGGAACGTACACATCAATTTAATTTGGTTTATGAGCTCCGAGAATCTGGAATTGTTCTGTTACAACGATGTATGTAAAATGGCACCTTATTTAACACGTCACTTCGTTTTAGGACAATCTTTGATCGTAATTCGTTATGTATTCTGAATAGTATATGCATGTACATGTACAAGTTTATACAAGTAATTTTGATCACAGGCTTTTGGATTTAAGTTGCACACTTTGCCAGGTATTCTACAAATGACAGTTATAGGTAGATTTTTCCCAAGAATATCTTTATGTAAACTAAGCTACGTTCTTTAATTTATTTTTCGTCATACTACTTCAAAAACAGCTGTTTTCAATACATGCATTGCGATGCTAAAGCGGTTCTTTTAGTCATAGGACCTAAAAACATCAGCTGAGGTCGAGGTCATCAGCTGTTACTTCATTTATACGAATTAATTAACTGTAAAGCATCTATAAAAATAACCGATACTCTCGATTGTAAATAACTGATAAAACAGCTGTTACCATCGATTTAAATTTAAATAGGTTATAAGATTTTAGTTTTTGTCATATTGTTTGCTTATATTATTTGCAGTATAACGAAAAATACATCACTTGGACCAAAAAAGCTTTTCGATTCTCGCTCATTTTCTGGCCTCAGCTCCGCTACTGTCGTTAAGCTTATCTTGTATCGAAAAGCTTCACTTTTGGTCTTAGTGATGAAATATACTATATTCCATCTTGTGATACTTTTTTTGTAAAAGGCTTGTCTGTTTATTTATTGAACAGTTATTATGGATTTTAATTTCGCATACAATAAAATGCATGCGCTTTCTGTTGAACGATTTTCCTTCTCGGTGAAGTACCAGCGCTACTGAGGACTTATTGTGCCTCCCAAAAGTACTACAATCACATATAAAAGAAAACTTGAATTTTATTGTCTGCGATTGTTATGAAATTTACTTTTTTTACTTCGGAAAACGTGACAGAACAATTTACGATGATTCTATTTTTGTTTATTCTTTCCTTGTGCAATCTGCATGATAACTGTCAGCTGAGACAAAACTTCCTCATATTATTACAAATTTAATCAATATCGTCCTAGTAAGATTCAATACTATTGTATTTATCTCTAAGTTTAGTTTTTTTTTAAATTACGTAATGCAAAGTAATTTTCAGGACAGTCGCGTTTAATTGTATACCGAAAAGTGAAGAAGTATTTTAATTAACAAATTAACATCCCTGTGTGAAGATCTAACACAAATCTTACAGAAATTTTCTATGAAACTAAGTTTGGTGCTTTATTTTATTACAATCAACAGAAGGAAATAAGCGTTAATACTTCCATTCCTGAATATGAAAATAATATTATGTCACACTATTTTATATTCTTATGAAATATTTATTGATTTACATAGTATTTGTTGTATGTTACGTAGGTTATGAATGTTATTACAATCGGTTTTGAAGCTAAGCTACAATCATCAACTGCAGAACGTATTGTTTTGTATATATTGATTATTGTTGCAGCTGTTCACTGGTAGCATGTGTAATATTATAGAAGTTGTGGGATATGCAGAAGGGAAAGGGGTTGAAGCTGATTGCTCTGTTCGATTGTCAGATTGGCGGCTTAATCGTCCACTTTGACAGTTATAGATTTTCTTTGTTTTATAGACATATGTCAGAGAAAAACGCTTCGTTGATGGGTTTGTGTCAGACTTTTACACATATATTGTTCAAACACATTATGTGATCCTTATGTTGATTTCAAATTGTTTTCTCTTGTTTATACCTCTTCAAAGGTTTTGTAGCCTTATTTGACAAAGTACGTAAGGCGTATTCCACAATTTTATTTTATGAATTGATCAAAATAAACTTATTGACAACTTTTGAATTTGTATCAAGTCCTTTAGATCATTGATTCTGTTGTTTTCTATGATTATATGTAAAAACATCATCAATGAAAAAAGTGCCAATGACAATCATGTCCATCTGTAAAAAAGGAACATCGATTTATTAAAAGACCTGGTGTTTACAAGTTATTTGTATAGTTTAAAAATATGTTAATAATTTTTTTTTAATGTGACTTAATCCCTGGCATTTTGACCCATTAGTGTTAGCCATTAGACGTTACAGTTATTATGGATTTTCGTCAAATTCACCTAACAAGTCTGTAAAAAATTCAGTAATAAATGATAAATTTTCTTTCGCTTTAAACATATTATAGAGCAAGGGCCACGAAAAAATTGCAATGATTTTTATTTTTTTTATTTTTGGTTCCGTTTTCAAAAATTGTAATCGAGTTAATTATCTTAAAAACGGGTATATTTAGAAATGTAAATTTATTTTTCCCCTTTATATTGGTACCCTATTTTATTTGATTTTGAGCTGTAATCAAGAATCCGTAATTTGCATTTTTTCCCCGTTAAATTCAAATCATAAGCCTGAGTTTAATGTCAACAAACTTATGGGAGGGTACAGACAACTTGTTTGTGTTTCCCCCTTTATGAACAATATGACATGAACAAATTTGAATGCAAATCTTGATTTGATAACAATCTATATATTCTGTACAACAGGAAAGTAAAATTAATGGGATTCTTAAGAATTATTTTTATAAAGAAAATATTCGTTTACCAAACTTGATTCTACCCTGAAATCGTTAAAAGGTAAGATTAATGTAACTTAATAATATATCAATACTTCACAAAGCTTTGAGTTTCATTTAGTTATGAAATAATTTTTACATGTTTACTAACATATATACCGTGACAATACGTTGGATATATCTGAACATTTTAGAGTGATAAGAGTTTGTCACACTAAAATGCTTGCTGCTTTCAGAGCTGCCATTGAATGGCAATCACAAAGCTGGGACAGATCACACACGACAACCCAATATGGTAAAACATAAATGATTCTTTTTATTTTAGACTTATTATAGGTTTTATTATTTTTTTATTCATATTATCCGTGAAACGAAAAAATAATTGTCGTTAAGTCGCTCGATTGTATTAAAATAACTTACTTCTTCAAACACAAGAATGTTACTGTAAGTCTTATTTTATGACCAATGCACCAACAACTTATTACTTGTCCATTTGTTTATAGCTTGTTTAAAAGTGTATTTGTTGCGGAACATTCATCTCTCCTGGTGAATAACAATCTTGCCAGGTCTATACTTAGCAAAAGTCGGGCGCACTGACAGAGTCAAGCAAATAAATAAATTTCATTCTTGTATTCCTTTGACCCAATGTTCGTAATCTTTTAACTTTGTACAAACCAATAGACGTCAAATAATAAATTTTAGTGATTTAGAGAAAGTACACTGAATTATGTAATTATTAACAATTGTTTGCCGAACAATCGAGATGTCAAATAATAAAAATAAATTTATCACAAGACGGTAAAGTAATTAATTTACTTAAATCCATTTATACGTTGTTTGTCTTAATTCAACTAAAAGGTCTGTTTTACTTCTTTGTCAGTGACCAACTCCCCATAGAACTGATTTCAATCAACTTAAAACCACCCCTTACTACCTTCAATCTCTTTTTAAAGTCGGCATTTTCCTCATTAATACCAGTTGGACGAATTGTTCTAACAAATAATTTAAACTGAAATATCTGTACTTGTTTTTTATCTAATACAAAGAATTTGAAACGGAACGAGTATAAACAGTGTTTTATATCGGCCTACCTACCTGCAAGAAATTATTAGTAAACAAAATCTGTGTTTTTTTTCCTTCTAAAATTATGCTACAGAATTTACGCAAACTGGTTGAATTCACATAAAATTTGGGACTACGAAATCAAATGCACAATTTTTAGTCATAGGCGGCAATATTTAAAGGAATAGCTCGACAAAGTTGAATCTATCAATTAGCTAAAAATTTAATGGCATATATTATGTCTTCGATTATTAAAAAAATTATAAAACGTTCAATTTCGACTGAAAAATTAGTATCTGAGTACAACAATTCTATGAGCTGATGTATCATTTAATTTTCTTCAACCCCATATCTTTGTATAAATCAGGAAACTATTTACGGTTATAATAAAAACCAATGCGTTATCCTAACATATGAACATCTTTATCTATTCTATCTCGCGGCGTTCATAGATACAAACTTACACAGCGGTGCACTAACTATCGTACGACTATCGATACAATACAATTTATTAATGAGAAGAAATGGATAATAATATAAAAATAAAATACAGATAGTTTACAAAAGCAAAATAGTTTAATGACATATTTTACAACTGAAAAGGAGCACCTGGATTATGAGGATAGTGGTACATTGTTGTTAAACTTAAAGTTACCTTTGACATTTCGTTTCCCAATTTCAAAGAGTTGGAAACTATCTATCCCTGTTTTAAGTTGATTGAATAACAGTTATTCAATCATGATAGTTATTAGTTACTACCATGTGCATAATGTACTTCATGGACAAGTTTGTATGTTAATCTCATCAAATAATTTAACCCAATTGAAGATCCAGTTTTACTAATTTAGTCATAGTTTCTCTACCATTAGCAATATATTCAGTTTTATAATGACATTATCAAGTATCCTTATCTTATCTGATATGATGATGACGCTATGAGCCAAAAGCTTCTTCACCGTGATTTATTAAACCGGTACACACATATGAATGACCACGGTTTGTAGATCAATTATCTGTAGAGGATTATGATTTATTAAGATTCTCGGTAGCTAGTGTATTCGAAATTGTACATTGCATTATTTTAAAGCGGATTAAAGATTTTTATTGCATGTAATCTTTAAAACTAATCATACATTTAGTAAACGGTTTTTATATACCTATAGAAAGACATAAAGCACAAAAGTGTCATAGGTGTCTTCAGAGAATAAAACATACAGGAGAAAATCTCTATTTGTTTAATATATCATATACAGAAGAGCGAATTTGGCCTTCGTCGTCGAAATTTCATTTATTTTAACAGGAGTAAAATATTAAGCACGAAATATTAGATAAGTGTTAAGTCATTCATATAACAAATAATATTTTATGAGACAAAAATTTATCGTAATAAAACAAAACAAAAAGATTTTTTTAAATATCATTGTGGTTAGAATTGCATATATTAGATTAAAGTATGCAAATGAGACGTACTTCAGAAAAATGAATTAATTCCACAGAGATGAAATTTTGACATAAAATTGCAGCAAATAAAGAAATAATATTTACTGTTTAAACGCTAACAGATGAAATAAAGACAACTCAGATTAGTATGGGTGAGAATTGTCTACCAAAGCGAATTTACTGGCAGAAGACCAAGGAATGGTTGGATGGAAGGGGTTAACAACGATATGCTAAGACGAGATCCTGTACAAAACCAACGGATTGAGGAAAAGCTGATGGTCGGAACACGTCTTAGATCCGTGATGATCAAAAATTAAGTTCTATTAATATTTTTGATCTTCTAAAATTTTCATTTATTCATCGTTGTTTGAGGTTCTGTTTGTGCTAGTAATGTACTTTTAATTGAGCCACTTCTAATAATGTACAATTACGCCTTTTATATAGTTATGATAATTTTTTTTTTTTTAAATAGCTAGTTTGTCTTTTATAAAGGAAACTGTTCAAACTATTTTACTAAATTTGGATAAATACTTGTTTTCGAAAACTTAAGAATCTATCGTAATTAAAATTATTTACTGGCGGTAACACTTTCAATTTTACAAAATCTACTCTATTGCGATTAAATGTTTTCTTCAACAAAAAATCTATTGACCATGGTCTAGTCGAATAATTAAATTATATTTTTTACATACAATTGAGGTTATGGATTGATTTTGTTCCGTAATTTCCTTTACATGCACTTTTGTTTTGTTGCTAATCGCGTATTTTCTTCAGTTCTATTTCCTTTTTCTTTTCTTTTTTTTTTTTTTTTTTTTTAGATAAATCACAATTCTCATGCCTTTCATAATAGTTGGATTGTTATATAACTTACTCCGCGTCAAATCTTGATTATTCAATTCGATTTAATTGTTTTTAACAATAAATTTTGAGCTTCAAACTTTTCGATTTGGATTTAAATATTTTGGATACATTCCGGTCCCGCAGTCGTCGACGAGATACAGTTCCACTTTGTCTGTTAAGGACCAAGACAAATGATTGATGTGTACGACTAAAAGAGGCTTAACAGGTCTGTCCAATGCTTCTCTCCTCCAACTCGATAAACAACCAATACGTGTATAATTTTGGACTTAACTGGTTTGCCTTACAAATAAATAGTTTAAGCTCTCTTCTTTTCTAACCTAATCTTGTGTAAGAGTTCATATAACGATATTTAAATAATATTATTAATATATTGTCAAACACAAATTGCAATTCTAGAACTAAATTGTAGTTTCCCACAAATATTTATCGCTTTCATTGAGGAGAAACATGTCTGTTTTAAACCAATGCGTTTTACCATCAGGAGCATATACACGACTAAATTTATATTGGTTCAACCATTTTTACGGTATAAGTAGAATAAGTAGCGTGATAATGTTCATGGAATAACTTCCGACATGCTATTACTACAAAACTTCAATATACAGGACGAACAATGTGTTTTGAATATCTTCCAATCCTTTATTCCTACAAAGGCACACAAGTTCTCAATATTCAAATTGATAATGACAATGCAATATCTCCTATACAATACCTACAATGGCCAACGCAATCTCTAAATACAGCGTCACAATATGCATGAAATAACTTCCGACCCGTTATTCCTACAACCTCAATAATATACAGCGTGACTCTGCATCTAATGATTCCCAATTCGACTTTTATCGATAATACATTAAAGATTTAACTCTAAAGTTTTTTTCTTTTTTTACCAAGCTTTTTTAAATATTAAATATTAAACGAGAGCTCTAAATTTTAGTTTTGAGTTTAGTCAAATCTATAAAACATGCTCGATTATAAATTCTTTTAGCAAAACTCTTTCTCAGTATTAACAGTATTAAAAGTCCCTAATTTTCATTTTTATTGTTTATTATTTTTATCTATTTTCGTCTATATTAGCCGAAAGTAGAAATTATGTGTGTGAGAAAAGTAGAAATTCTCACAGTAACATTTTTGTATAAGTTTCCTTTGTACATTTTAAATTTTTCTCTGCATTTTACTTTTTTTTTAATTTACAAAAAATGCATAAACCTAAACTAAATGCGTTAAATCACTTTTTATATATTAAATTGAATTAGATTTTGATTTATTTAAAGTTAAGGGAAATCACACATATTTTAAAAACCTCACACATATTATAACGATTCTAAGTGTTATACTTGGTATTTTCCAATATTTTGATTAGTAAGTCGCATGGGTATATATCGAATTATACAGTTTCAAAGTTCTAAAAGTCAATATTTAAACATTTTTGACCTATTGTTCAAATTCCACTTATATTCTCTGTCGATATTTCTATTCACGAGTAAATATATTTTAATTAACTGTCTGCTCTGCGCTGTAAACATTCTGTATGTTAGCGACACGTTTGTCTTTGATGTTAATCGACGTGTCACGAAGTCTAATGACATATAAACACGCGATATAAAATTTAAACTTTTATTTTGAATAACTAAAAATAGTGAATGAACTATTCATATTCTGTTTTCATTAAAAAATAAAATAAAATAACAAGTTGGTTTGTAATTATTTCATTTTTTAATGTTCCATCTATCGTAGGTACGAGTATCTACATATGAAGAATATTACTCCTATCAGAGTCATCACACAGGTGTCTGTGATTTCAATTGTAAATTACATTATCAATAAACACACAATCTTCTTGATTTGAATGACAAACTGTTTATAAACATAAAGAGTTTTGTTGTTCGACGT
The DNA here is from genome assembly GCA_963513935.1 of Aphrophora alni. NCBI lineage: Eukaryota > Metazoa > Arthropoda > Insecta > Hemiptera > Aphrophoridae > Aphrophora > Aphrophora alni. Next base: position 92,888,120 of record OY740766.1, read on the forward strand.
TTCGAAACCTGAATGCGCATGCGCCGAAACTATTGCACCGCTCGTAGTTCGTTACTCATAGCCCGGAAGAAGTAAATTTGCTAAAGCGACTGTACTATAGAAATTTTGCTGATTTTAACTCAGTGGTTACATTGCGACGTCATTTTCTGAGGTTTTATGGACAAGATCCACCTAGACTATTATTCTTTGGTGTGGCAGATAATATGTAGGTTATCCACAAATGCTTGTATAGTCGTAAAAAGTCTCTCGACACATTTTTGAACCTAAAACAATTCTTCAAAACGTGCTCAATAAACTTTTCAGACTCATGCTTACAAAGTTCAACTTAAACATGACATTAAGCGCACAACGTCATAAACAAGTTGAATTTTGGTATAGGCGATGTTGAAAGTCAACTTACCTCATTTTTTTCAATGATCTTGCAACTTTCCAATTCATAATTCTCCCAAGATAAAATATGTGGTGTGTGATCGATTCGTGACCCCGTTCATGTTTGTTGAGGAAACGATTACAAGTGTCACTATTTGGAAATACTCGAATTATACATTTTTCCACAAATTAATGACGTAGAAATAAATACTGAAACCAGTGTTAATATTTTTAAAAAATGGAGCGCCAACCTATAAATATTTCATTATAAGAACTGCTTTGAACGAAAAGTTTCTTTTCTATCGTATTGGAGGGAATTGACCTGGTTTGTGGACACCAAGTAACTCCGATCTGACTCCGATATGGACTTTTCGTCTAAACTTAAGTTAAGAAAATTATCTACGTTAAGAAAATCTGGGATCTACCACCATAGCGACTGTTACTCCTGGTATGGTTGAGCGACGAGCGTACCTAATGGTATAACTATCGCCGTGATGTTTCCCGTGCTCATATTGAAACTTACTACATAATCTAAGAAAAACCTTGATTATTTTCTGTACCTTTGGTATACAAATAATAACGTACCTGAACCATTTAACTTAACAAGGATTACCTAATTTTTCGCTAACTATAAATTATGTAAATAAACTATGTATTTTGAGGTGATAAATATTCATTCATTCCTCGAAATTACAGACACCTTTTACGATGATTCTGTACAATGATAAATTCTGCAATCATAAATAACAAACTGCGACCTAACCACCGCCTTACGTCTCTCAATATGTTATTAGTTTTGGCTATTTCCTAAGCTTGACTGTAGTTGAGGTTATCATTTATTAATATTTCAGGACAACTTGCCTCCGATACTTGTCTGCATCGATTTTCATCTAAACCCGCTTATTTCGGTATTCATTAAACTGCTTCGATTGCAACCTTTATGAAAGCTACTGTACACATATATCATTTTAAACCCATATTATGAACACAAATGTCTCTCGAGGAACAATGTAGGAGAAATATTGAAATATTGGATTTTAAGTTTTAAATATAATTTACTTTTACATATTTTCATGAAATCTCGAACATATGTTATTTGCGTGCTGAAACGTGTGATATGTATGTATATCACACAGTGATATATATATATATATATATATATATATATATATATATATATATATATATATATATATATTCAGTTCCACAGATCACTATTCTGCCCTTCAATGGACTTAACCGAATTATCTTCCCCACGAGTACAATACGAATTTGGTCCAGTACGAATACTGCCTAGGCCTTACACTATTTAACCCCTAGGGATTTGTTCTCTATAGCGTTAAAACTTTGTCTCAGATCAACAAAACTATGTTTGGTCTCCAACCACTCACTCATGAATTTTGTACACTGATAGTTTTATAGTTGAGGGCTTAAAGCATATAACTGAAAATGTTAAGAATAAATAAATTGGCTAAACAAATCATGTTTATTTGTGGCATTAATTTATGTTGATACATTCATAACATTTTGGTTTGAAAGTGCTTCATGAAAAACACTTTGTAAAACTAAGTTTTAGTCTCTACCTACTTAAAAGTAACAAATTATGGATTCAGTATGGAATAGATATTAGACTTATTTAGAAAACTACTGTAACGTAAAATAATTGTAGGCTAAAAACACATTCACACCGTTGTAATGAGTTACAATTTTAGTTTGATACAATCCACTCGACACTGAAACACACACACACACACACACACACACAGACATCTCGTTATTCACGAAAGAAATTCCTGTTGTCTGAAAATATATTTAAACCACGTAGAACAACTTAATATTTTTCGAATAAATTCCAAAATATCGAATGAAGAGTATTTTACTATCTTCAATATTTCCATAGCCTACCGCTAAAAAAACTAAATGGGTGAAATTAAAAAGAATAAAGTCTGGTAGAGATATTAGTGATTAAATTTCGATGGAAAAATTCCCTCTTTATATAAACGGCAAGGGACATGAAAGGAAAGGTCAGAGGTTACAAGGCTTGGGACGCTCCTCCATCTCCATGGCAACTTATGTTAGGCTACCTTGACAATGCTGCTAATTTTGAATTACAGCTGTTATCACTCTAGAGATCTTATTTATTGTAATTGTACAATATACACAACTATATTTTCTGTTGAATCTTCATATTCATACGACTTGAATATAACGAGAAACTTCTGAAAACTTAAAGTTGTACTGTTTGCAACTTGAAAATTGCGACATTCTCAATGAAACGTCGCTTGCTTAAGATGGATTTGCTGATGTGAGATTTCAAGTAGTTCTTTAATAAAATTATTGATTGTTTTTTGTTAATATATTTAAGAAATTAAAAACATTTTGTAAACTTTTTCTAACTCCAAATAAACTGTGCTTTATAATGTTTATATCAATATACAAGTAATCTGATAAAAATTTTTATTGTTAGGTAATATATATTTAGTACCATATATAGTTAGGTAAATATATGTAATTTTTATAACTCTGGTTAAATTAAAGCACCAAGTCATTTATAAATGTAACATTTAAAAAAGGTATAAAATGCAATTAGTACGATTTATTAATTTTTCCTTTTTATGGATGCAAAATTACGACCTAGGAAATTTAAATATATCTTCTTAAAATCTTTAATTGGACAAACATTACCACTTGTACTAACATGTCTTATTAAATTACTTTACTACACTATCGAAATTTATTAACCTTCAGAATAATTTGTTAAACTGTTTCTATTCGGTTTTCACTAATCTTTTTGTTTTAAATTTCCACTTTCATTGACAAATAAACCCTACATCGTAAGCCAAAATTTATACAAAACTATAATTTCCATACAATAATTTAGTACATAATTCTGACCTTATTTTAGTACATGCCTGGAAAATTAAAGTTGTGTTTTTATTTAGCTGTAATCAACTAAAATTTAGCTGTAAATCAAATAAATGGTTTATATATACATTTGTACCATTCATTTTTATTCAATATGCGAATGTAATTTTAGCTATAAAAGAACATAAAACAAGAAATGTCTATGTACTTTCTGACATAGTCACTTTTAGGATTTATCCAATTTCCCGAAGGTCTACCAGTTTAACTGCATGTTTGAATCCATCCATTTCAATCCGATCCTTAAGCTAACATGTTGGTGACAAAACAAATAAACTTCACAAATAAAAGTGGAAAATTTTTGTCCACCACTATCATTAAATAATTGAAATGTATATTGTAACATTTAATTTGTAAATTTAACATCTGTAAAATATTTGTAAAAAAAGAAGATTTTCATTAGAAATATAAAATTTATACACAATTTATTCAGAACTTTTGGGCAATCAAGAGTTATTATTAACTGATATGTAATATTCTCTAAGCCTTGAAGCCATTTAATCCTGTGGTCTACCAGAGCAACGTTAATCACTTACGTGGACTTGCCTGAAGAGGAGGGGGGTGCAAAACCGATGATCCCACCTCTCCATTTAATCACTGATCTGGCTTTAGCACTACCACCACTTTTTTTTAAGTAATTTAAAGTACAATAATTGATTATAATAGACATGATATCAAAGTAAAAAAAAAAGTAAAAAGTTTTATATTTGGAATAACTGTACTAAAATATAAAGCTATTGTTGACACTAATTCCTTTTGACTAGACATATAGAATAAACAACGTACACGTTGTTACAATACAATACAATACAAAGATCTTCAGATGACTTGCGAAATCCATGTTTCTGATTAATGTTAAGTGCAAAAATGGTAACAATAACAGCACTTAATCTATAATTGGTAAAAAACAAAAGAACACATTTTATAAGTCTTAATAAAAATGCACAAAACATAAAAAATGTGTAAGTCGCGTGACACTAATTTTAGACTTTACACTCAGTAAACTAGTATCAGCAAATTTAAAAAAAATAAAAATAGTGTCTACTTATTTCCCTTGTGTCGACAACCCAGTCCTAGAATTGTTTATTTTTCACTCGTGTCATAAACTCGATTTTATTAATTGATTGTGAACTAATTTCAGTGACAGTGGTCTAGGTTTAATTTAGTTTTTTTTCTCATTACTCCTGTATAATTATTTTACTTGTGATTTATCACACTATTCTGTCAATTATTCTTTAAATTTCTCCAAAATTTTATCCTAATTGGTAAAGTCAGTTTTGAGAAATTACCGATTACTTTATAGAACTTTCATTTTTTTTTTTAATATAGTAACCAGTCATGTGTTTTGTTTAGGCGAGGGTAGAGTATATATATTTTTTAATCATAATATATCAGTTATTGTATATTACACAAATATTTTAATTTACACCGATTGTGTTGGTTAAAGCCAAAAACATTCTAGCCACCAATTTTAAACAAAATCTGTCAAACTGTTTCTGATAAATCACTGCACACAACTAGAGATAAACAGACCAACATATTGTAAAAATGATTTTTTGGGGCACAAGAGGCCTCAAACCGATTGTATTTTCAACTCCCCCCCCCCCATCACATTACTATTTATATTGGAGTAATCAAGTTCAAAACGCACACTAATCTCTAACAAGAAATCTAAAAGGAACATTGTCTTAAACTGTTGATAAAATAACGTAAAAGAGATATTTACTTTATTTCATATTTTAATGTTCCGTGGGAAACAAATTTATTTGTTTTATAAATTGTTTGCCGTTGTAACTACAGAATCGTTGTTTCTTATATTTCTTAACCAATAGTTTTGAGAAATTGAAGTCGGAAATATAAAAGTCTTAAAGTACCTAATAAGTTTATTACTACGTTGGAAAGTTTTCTTACATTTATTTACTTGTTCCGATTTGATTATATTTATATTGCAAGCAATAAACACAAATTATTCTCATTATTACTTTCCTTCTTCTCTATTAGAGGCTAAGTAGGATTTGTTTCAGCCCCCAGTAATCAATAAACACGATATTACTTTGCTTGTATGCATACAAATCTACCTCATTTTATATCAATTTATTCTTGAAACATGATAACCAATATTTTATTCTATTGTTTGTATTTTATATTTTTGCGACAATTAATAACAATTTTTTTTTAAATCGAAATTTTAAGAAATTTTAGGCATTTATAGAGAGAATTCGAAGCGCCAATTATTAATAAAAATATATAATAAACTTCAAAATCCTTAAAATACTGAAAACATTCATGACAGAAAGTTTTGTATATTAAAAACTACTTGTTTCCCAACTGAGAGGGTTCACGTTGACAATTATTTTATCCAAAGCTAATGATTAGTGTTACACAAATTATAAGTGCTAATTGGTTTTATTTAAATCTCGTCTCAATTCAAAAACACAATGAATTGCCGGTTCTAATTAACAAAGTTAGGTGGGAACTTTTTATTTTTAATAAACTTTGTTGTTTAGTAGTAATTAAAACCCGAACTGTTGAATATTAATTGCTTTATTAATGTATTTGGCAGTATGTAAAGTCGGTGGGATGTTAAATTCTGAACTAAGCTTGTTATATTATAAGCGATACATGGTGTTTTTTTTTGTATTTTATAATAACTCTTCAATAAGACAGTATCATTTTGTTAGCGGTGATGTTTTTAAGAGCTTTACAAATTTAGACACGAGGTGAATACATGAGAATTGAACATTTACATCCTGCCAGTAAACTTAAGTGAGTTCGGGTGTGACTGGACCTACATATTTCTTCATCTAGTCTTGAGTTGGATCCCATTCATTCATCTTTCCTATCGGGCCTCTCTTGACTCTTATCTTGTTCTCTTCCAACATTAAGTATTTGAGAGCTAGGGAAGGGTTTCCTATTTTGTGGTCGTTTATTTCTTAGACGATGAAGACTACAAAGATTTTCGCCTATAGACCACAAAAATGGAATATTACATCACTTCAATAATTTCGGTTAAATGTTAGTAAACATTTTTATATAATTAAAGTCATAGTCTTGTCCAATATCTACGGATAGAATAATATACACATATTACTAAGTAAACAAGTTTCATTGAAACGGTCTGAAACTGTACACAAAACTAAATTTTTAACATTAATTTATTTGTCAAATACTATTTTTTTAATGTTATTCATCTGAAAACTATAAAAAATATTAATAAAACAATAAGGTTCATAAAATTTATAAAAAAGACTATCGGTTTCTATTTTTATTTATGTATAAATGTAACAATGACTCCAACAATATAAAATAATTGCACAAAATTTTATTTGACATCGAAAAGTATATGAAGAAAATTGAATTTCATTATAATACTTATTAAAAAAATTAATTAATAAGAACACCATTATAAAATTTTATCTTCTAAAATTAATTAGAATTAGAAATACCACAGCATTTCTTAAAATAATCCATTTATCATTCAAAATAATTGTAAATATACAAGTTAACTTGTCTAAAATCGTTTATATAAAATAAAATTCTGAAATGAAATAAACTGAATTTAAAAAATATGGAACTCCAAACTAGGGACTCAAATGAAAAGAATATTTTCCAAACAAAATCAGATTGGGCTGTAGAACAAACCGAATTGATATAAACACTGCAACCATTAAAATAAACATTCCAAAAACATTCTTACTCACCCATCTCCAAAACCAAATTTATTAGTTTTCATGAAATTAGTTCAGTAGTTGTCAGTAAAAAAATAAACATAAACCATAGAACGCATTTAAGATATGTATAGTATAGATACTGGCACCACTTCGCTTGTTAAACTCAGCGTAAATTGTAATTGATTACAGTCGAGCTTTTAATGACTGCGGTCAACTATTCCTTGGAGTATAGTAACTTATATTGTGATAATCTTCACTTTCCATTAAAGTTTGAACGAAATTGGTAGAGCCTCGTGTCAAATTTTATTATTATTATTACTTTGTAATGGATAACTTACGAAACGGCATTATTGGGGAAATTGCAACCAATACGTTTTGTTTAGGTCCTTGTTTGGCTGCAGTTGATCAAAATTGTTGTTCAAAATAGTTATTTTGTGTTTTTTATCACAAAATAACCCATAAATTTTGAATTATCAAAAATGAAATAAATGTTTAAAATATGCAACACACCAAATTTGATAAAATTCGTTCTATTCGTTTGACTGTAGAGCACTACAGATTGACAGACACTATTCCAAATATCACTTCAAAATAATACATCCACAAAATCTCGACATTGAATTGTTGACCCATGACCCAACTTTGTTATTTGATTAAATTTGAGGTAATAAACAACTGAACCAAGCAAGATAATTCCATGCATTCATTCAGTGGTTTGTTCTATAGCGATGACACATAATGGTAAAAGATATATCTTCGTGTATTTATTTTAAACTATAATTTATTTTATTTTACATTATCAACCTTATCTACAAGTTTTCAAAATAAATATAATTAAGTTTGATATGAAAATCCGTAACTAACAAATAAAACTGTCAAAATCAAACAACTTTTCTACTGATTATCCTCAGTGAACACATTCATTACATTAAGGCATACATTTGTAATACGAAACCTGAAACAAGTGAAATTTGAATTTAAATTAATATTTGCTTAAGTAAATAATCCCAGTGCTTTTGTATCGTAAATAATGAATATATAGTTCCTATATAATGGGAATTTTCGAGGAAAGTGGGTGAACAAATCTATTCTCTAACATGAATTTAACTATTTGGAGTGAGTTGCAAGTGACTGCAGTACTAAGACTAGCTGCTACCAATCAAGAACCTATGAGTGTGCGAATATTTTTGCAAACATGAACTATACTATTTTCAGAGAGTTGAAAATGACTGCAGTAAAAACACTCGATCCAACCATTTTATAATATTATATTATTATTACTCGGGAAGAGTGATCAGAAATGATCAGAGTATCGTGGAACTCTCTCAGTTGTGGCAAGCTATCGAACCTAACCACCAGTTGAAAATATTATCATTGTAAAGATGATTTAATTCCAAGCATAATGATATTAAAAAATAAATTCCTACTGTAAAAAAATAAAATTAAAAAGATCCAAAGTAGCGGTTAGGTTGCCAATGTTTAAAATTAAATATATTTAATAAATTGTAAGCAAATATTATACCAATTATTTGGAGAGAATTGAAAATGACTGGACCTTCAACAAAACTTCTTCTGAGATAATAAAAATACCCGCTGAAACAATTAACAACACATGGGTGAACGAATTTACTTGCAAACATGGCTCAACAATTTTGAGAGAGTTGCATAATAACTGTAGTTTCATAACTTCTGTGATAACTAAAAAACACGCACTGCAACCCATCAACAATTCATGGGTGAGCGAATTTAGTTGTAAACATGACTCAAATATTTTGAGAGAGTTACAAATTACCATGGCTTCCATACAACTTCTGTTATAACTAAAAACACTGACTCCTACCAATCAACAATCCGTCATTAACTGAAAACCCCTTAACTAATCTATCATTTCTCAATTAATACCTTTAAAATCATTCAATTACTTTTAACTGATACGATGTTACATATAATTTTATTTCATTTAGGAATTTAGTATTACAGTTATATCATCATCTTTAAAGTACTATTTCTTAATTTATTTCATTATCATTGACTGAAATGGTAATGAAAGATATGATTAAAATTAAGTTTTGAAAGGCAATGGTTCCTAGATAAAGACTCTAACGTAGATTGCATAAATTTTAATAACCATCATTTAACTATGCAACATTACTAAAATATAAAATGATACCCAATCACAATTCTTACTGTGTATTGAATAAAATTAACATAGTTTCCTTTATTAGTTAATTCCTGTTTCTCAGTTTACATTTATTTTGACAAAAGGAATCTCGTTTTATCTAAACTTCATCAATCGGCCTTCACCTTACATCTCTGGCACAACACAATGTTTATTATGTCCTGAATCAACTGAAGGTACCTGTATTTTCACACATTCATTTAATCTTATTTTGATAAAGGAAAGCTCGTTTTACCACATTACAAGTAAACCTTCACAAAAACGTCAACCGACACTAAATATTTATTTAAACAATTGAACATAATAAAATGAATATAAAAATATTTACTTGTATTTTTAAATCAGTAGGAGTGATTTTTATCTTTTTTATGTATACTTTTCTTAAATTTCCATATTCATTTTAATTATTGGTTATAAGTAATATGACTTCTCCTTCTTTGGTACAAAAATGAAATTACTATGTTTCCTGTGTAAGTAATTCTTTCATAATAGTTAACTAGAGCATATGTCATGCGTTATATGAGATTTTAACTTACATAATTGCATACAGTTTTATGGAAGAGGAAATACGTAATACATTATGTGAAATTTTAAACGTGTAAATTTAAACTTCCTAATGTAAAAGACTATTCTGCTACATATATAAGGTTTACGCTTAACATTAATGAATTTTATTGGGAAACTTCAAAGATTTTTAATGAAATTATTAGAAAATACGCTCCTACGTTTAACGCCATTTAGTGTTTTAGCTGTAACTTCAGTTATAAATACGTTTATATTATTTTAACTTGGGGGAGATGTTTACTAATTTCACCATGATTATTTTGTTTACTCTGTCTCTTACAATAAACCAGAGTCATTTGGGCACAATTTGATTGTAAATAAGATATAAAATTGTGTCAAAATTAAATACATACATCATTTTAAGCACACAAAAAACCACAGAAAATGGTATTTAATCTTATACACAACACTTTTACTACATTTTACGTTAAGTAATAAACATCCAATTAATGATAACAAATAACCATTTAGAAGTTCCCTTAGGTAAAGACGTATTTAAGCAAAACCTATTGAACAATACGATTACGTTGTAAATGTAATATACGTCTAAAACCGTGTATGTAATTTGCTTCTGATAGTCATCTATTTTAAGTTTTCTTAAAATGGATTTATAAGGGATTCCTTAGCGTTTTTAGTAAAAGAAATGTTTGTCAAAACTGTGAAACCGTATATTCTTTGGAGTATAAACTAAAAGAAATTTATATAGGCTTACAGTATTTAAAAATTAAATAAAAAATTTTTTTTTTTGTTTATTGGTAAAACTAAAAAATAAATTCAGACACAATCTTAGGATTCACATGTTTATGATAAACTTATTTTTTGGAGATTGCGTTATCAGTTTATTGTTTATTGTTTGGTTTTTTTACGTATGTGTGTGTGGAAGTATACAATGGTTTTTTGTTGATCGAAAAACTCACTGCTAATATATCTATATATCTATATATATTATAATGCCTTCTACATATTTTTAACACTATATAAAATGTATTTCAGTTGTCAATTTTTCTTTAAACATATAATATTTGCTAATAAAAAACTCATTTATCTATCCATAAACAAAGTTTTTTATAAACTGGAACACTCAACAGTTCAGGTAGACATTTACTCTTCAGGTAGTTTCTAGGTTAGCAGATAATAATCTCTTGTCACTATTGTAATACAGGCTTCATATTATATATAATATTTTTTACATCATATTTACTTATTTGATCTCAATCCAATGGTATGTTATAAGAATGGCACCGGCAGAACATATCAATCTAAAGATTTATTTTAATATATAACAAATGCAAATAGCTTTGAAATATCACAAGAAAATCAAATGTGACAAGAGAAATATTTAGCATTATATGTTTTCTCTATTCAAAGAAACCTTTCTGTATTGCATATTTCAGACAAGATAATAATATTTTGAAAGATAAATAATTCTCATAATATATAAATAATGTAGTACAGTTAAATAAATTACATATATTTTATATACATAATATAAAGGGGAAAGTTTTTTATTTTTTTAAATAGTATTTTGAGATTCTATGTTTCAATCGACAGACATATTTAGCTATAAATCGAAATTTTGCATCATTGCAGTCATTGCAGTGTGTGTGAACAATGTAAATTTTCGGTTCAGTATTATTAGTTTTATGTAAACTATAAAAACCTTAAATCCCATATAGATTCGTTTAGCTTATAAAAATGTCGACCAACAAATTTGGTTTGCTGAAACGTTTCCTGTCGGCTTAGTTACGTTTGAATGGATGAAGATAACAGAATGCAATTTGTGAAGTTTATTGGTCAAAGGAGAACTGACATTTGGAATGAACATCTCCACTCCCCTGGACCTCGTTTACTTGCGCCTATTCAAATCAGGAAAACTGTCAATAAACTAATATTTTATTTTACAGTACTAGATATTTCAACCCTTTCATTTATAATTAATATTAAAACAAAATGTGTTTAATCAATATTTGAAAGCGATTAATAACTACTATATTTATATATGCAGAACTAAACTTCGGCTTGTGCAATACAAGTCGATAGAGTATTGAAATTATATATATAATTATAATTTTTTTTTAATTAAAAAATCAGAGAATTTCTTTGAAAGTTTTCTTTAAAACACGTTTTATTAAACTTCATATTTTGTTTAACTTCAAAGTATTGGTTTATAATTTCAATGAAGTGGAGGTTTTCTTTTCTAAAGTTTAAGTCACAGATATTGTTGTAATATACCACATCCCACAACACCACTTACTCATTGTTGTCTCACAATACATGGCTACAAAACTCAAAACTCAAAACTCAAGCTCAAAACTCACTAAAATAATGCACTGACTTGCAGGTATCCAGTGAGTAAAATTACTATTTCCTTTATTTTAGCCGTACCCCAAAATTGTGCAACATAACTTTAATTTTTTTAATACTCCCTGGAATTTTAAAATGTTCGAAAACTAGCTATTGTCGAGGTTTGTACACCAGTATCAATCATTAGATAGCCTCAAGAGTTATGATTTTTTGACGCATTTTTCCTTTTCTCTTACTTTTGGGAGCACTATTCTTCCTCTTTTCCTTCATGAAGGCATTATTTTACTTGTTTAAAGGTTTTATGCTTTTAATTATAAATCTGAGAGATTACCCAGTCCCTAATCTATTAATTAAATTGAGTAATTCGGAAGCGTAATAATTATTGTCCTTCAATGTACACTAAACAAGGTACGCTTTTGACATTCATTATTTCATGAACTTGGAACTGATACCATCGTTGTTGAAAAAACTAACTGACTTCAACCATTTCCATACCTTTGTTTTCGGACGTTCAGTATCACAAAACTGCGGAAAGGGGCAATCTTCTGCTACTACTTTGGATTTAAAGACGATACTCATTGGGTCTGGGCCATCATTCTAAAATTGCATGTCTGATATATTAACCATATTATACATGAAAATATATAATTTATCGAATGATAACGGCTTTTACAATAATTTATTTAAAAAAAGTAACAATTAAAAAATCCTAGGGTGTTCTAGTGTACCACTTTAACAAATTAATGTTGAAAACAGCCCTTCTAATGTCAGGGCTGTAGAGAACCAATATATGTACATAGTATAGAATAAGTATTGTAACCATACAAAATTATAAATTCATTTGTAATCTAAATATATAAAAAGTTATTTTTGGCAGGGCTACATCATTACTGGGTCTACGGTAATAAAACAAATATTACAGTATGTACTTAAATTTAGTAAAATGTAACATTAGTATGACCAATTTAACACCTCAAAATTCAGGAAAATTCAACTTTTAACTTCAAATTGTTTTCATTTTATATGTACTGATACCAGACTTCTGAAAAAAATCACAGTTATGTCATTTG